>JNDP01000985.1:0-136335 GCA_000696975.1 Apophysomyces trapeziformis B9324
GAATAGGAATTAGTTGGAAGCATCGAGCGCATCGATGTTTGGGATTCTAAGGTATTGGAACGCTTAGGGAAGTTGCCGCGCATCCTATGAAACGTCAACGCCATAGGCAAGATGATCTTTGATAGACCTTACCATTCAGGACCGAAGTTCATATTAGTCGTCATTGTTCAATGCACAGTCTTGTTTTGAGGGGAGGGTCTGGATATTGAAAGCAAAGTCTGGTGAAGTTCTTTGTTTGCTGGCGCAAGTGGGTTGCTGTATGTCGCAATAAAGAAAAATACAAAAATTTGCTTGTTTGTTCAAAAAATGGATGCTTTGAGAGCCAATCAAAACTCGGAACACATCAAGTGACGTCGAGTGCACTTCCTGCTTTGATGTTCATGTCCTTTTTGGATACACAACCATGTCCGCCATCGACGACCCTTCAAACCGACCCGAAGAAGACGATAATGTCGATATGGATAACGATACTGCCTCCGATGAGGATGAGCTTGAGGAGGAGGAAGAGGATGACGACATGGCCGTAGACGACGCCTATGCTACCTTAACTCAGCATTTAGATCAAGAAACGGATCGATCAGCATACGATCCGTCTCAGGACAAAGAAGAACGCCGTCAGCTACGTCAATCTTATCGCAAACTTATTACAAAGACAGAAGGTACCCTTCGCAACAACCAACGGTGAACGACACTGATAGGTTCACCAGAAAATCGGCGAAACTATACTCACGTCGGCAATAACGGTCTCATTGATACGTTGGAAAAGGCTAATGTCTTGTACGCCAGAGGTAATCCACTAGAAGATAGATTTTTTTCTTATCTACTGTTTGTTAGTGCGAAATACCCAGGAAGCTACTTTGGATTCAAAGTTGCTAGTGTTATCTGCAGGTCTTGGCACGCAGAAAGCGCGCAACTTACGCTTAGATAATCAAGTATTTAATGTCGACGAATTCGTCTCGAAAATTATAACATATGGTCGAAGTGCAGAGGTGACTGAGCGTGAACGTAGCCGATCCGATCAAGAACCAGATTTGGATTGGAAAAAGATTGGTTTAAAGGCAGTCGCATTCGGTAGAGCTGCGCATTCGATCGATTTCATGTAAGATATTTGGACCCTTACTCAGAGACTAATCTTACGATAAAAGGCTTGGGCCATTGTCTGTCGAGAAAAAGCAACGCAAGGTTACGAAACAAGTTCGATTAGTGAAGAATAAAGAAGATTTAGTACAGCCGACTAAAGTTGGTGAAGCCTGCGTGCTTAATAACCGAAAATATCTGACGGTATTTTAGCTTCAAGAATCCGATCTGCAACAGCAGGAAAATGAGACGTCCAACAACGTGAATCAGATCTATCGTATCTTGGACGAACGAGGGCCTGTAAATTACTTTGAGTTCATCACCAATCCGGAATCATTTTCGCAAACAGCTGAGAATATGTTCTATGTCTCATTCTTAATACGAAACGCTGTAGCCGAAATCGACGATTCCAGCGGTCAACCAATTCTAGGTAAATTAGTTGCGAAGCATCCCGATCGGAATTAACAAGATCTGTCAAGCTACTCGAGCACCACCTTTAACAGAAGAGCTTGCAGATGATCTTCGAAAGAAGCAGGTCATAATGAATCTAGATATGGCTCTCTGGAAGGTATGTGCTCTGTAACCCTTAAATGCTCGCATAGTGAACGATCATTAGGAAATTATTGAAACCTATGGTATCCGAGAATCTACAATACCTACTCGGCCCAAGAGAAAGGAAATGACTCCCGGAAAATGGTATTAGCTTGCTATTGTAGAAATAAAAATAAGCACTATGTTTAATATCGGTTCATGGAGAACATATAAAAAGGAACACTCATGTATTAAGCGAAAGACGAAACTTATTGCCATCTGGCGTTGATGCTGTATTTGCTATGTTGCGAGCTTCTGTTCAGCTTAAGACCGTGGGGCAGTGAATTATCGGCCTGTTCTGAAGAAATATCAATCTTATATTCTTCTTCAGGCAGCCTGCAGATTGTAGACTCTTATAAAAAAAAGTCAAACATGCTAGTTGAACAGGAATGATCAACAGAGATAAACTTGAATTTGATGGCAAGGGCTATATCTCCTGTAAAGGGCCACGTTATATATCTATCGCACTATACATGACGAGATTTATTTGTCAAGAAAAGGTTCCATAGACATCTATTTGTAGAATAATACAAGCAATCGTATAAATTATTCTGGTTATAAAGTATTTGATCGAAGTGTGTACAGAATTTAGCGTGGCTCCAAAACCATTTCGGACAACATGTCTCTCATGGTGACTAAGTCAGTTGCCATGACTTCTCGGGCCTTTTCCAGATCAGCGGCAGGTACCTAGACAGGAGTATGAATACATATGATAGACGTCGCTAACCACAACTTTACCAGAATATTGGCGCTCTTGAAAGTGCTCAGATACAGTAGGTTGATATGAGCTTCGGTGACCAAAGGATGAGAAATTGATCGAACAATACCGCATCTGTCAAGATTAGAACCAGCTAAATTCACTTGTATCACGCGTAGAGATGCCGAATCTTCTTCCTGGAAGATCACATCTTGTTCAAATTCCGCAAGAAAGCGGTGATCTGTTATCAGAGAAATGCCTTCGCTGCTGGCTGTGTAAGAAAAGAATCTCGTATTTTCAGATCTTGTGACCGGGCAATGAGGTTAATGTCCATTATTCCGTTGTGATTTTGTAAACTTACGAGTAATTGTCAATCACCAGTTCCGGGTACGCTAAGACCTTAAGTAATGTCATAGCCCATGCTGACCTATAATGTGGGTTCAGACCCACACAACGCATTTCACTTTGTAGCACATTAAATAACTCCTCCGGATCCGACTCATTATTGCTTTGCTCCGGTATTGGCTGCTGCAATGTGTCTTCAATTCCACTTGCTAAAGAATCTTCATCAAACTTAAACCCGTGTTCTTGCAATAACTGCACAGCTCGACGCAGACGACGTTCTTTGATCTATTACGTATCGTTAAAAACGGTTCCGATGAAAGTGGATATAAACTTACAAGGACAAAGTCGGTTTGGTAGGTGGACATGTAAAAAATTGAAAATCTTCCTTGAGCCAATGGGCCTGATAGATCGCTTATTCGCTTCCCACTGGAGTCTGTGGAAATGTCAGGTTGCATTTGCTTTCACATGCTTATCTATCTTTGCTTTACCTTGGCCGCCTTCATCGTCGACTTGTAAGATCCTATACAAATCGGACGAAACCGCCAAACCAGGGCATTGGCAAGCCAATAATATTGGCATGAAATCGTTATCGATAGCTTCTTGATTAGCCACAATGGATATTTCATAAGCATTTTCGGTCAACGAAAAGAAGTAACGTTCGCTGTCAAGTTCGTGTAAATGTACCGAGTATTGAAATCGGTTAAACTTACTCCTTCGTGTCATGGAAGAAACATGCTTTTATAATGGCATGGGTAACGTGAGGCAAGTGAGATCGTGGAAAATGAAGAAGCTTTACTTTTGCATGCAAAAGAGTGATCATAACAGAAAGGCCGTTTCCAGATTACAGAAACTTGGTAACTCGCAGGTGTGTCACGTCCGGCAGATCACGGACAATGAAATCGCAATCCGGGGAACTAGAAAAGCAGCCCGCGTTATTTGCACCCCACACCAAATGAGAAATGCTACAGTAAACTTTCATCAACTTTTATGGCATCAAACGCTTGCAATGCATACCTGTTTGAAGTGTCAAACCAAAATGACTACTAAACTTCATATTAGGTGCTTATGCAGTATCTCTTTTTTTTTCTGGGGGGGAGGGAGGGGGTTTAATAGAGAAGGACCGAGTTCAGATGTGCCACGCTTATAAACTAGACATCCAAGGATACAGAACACACAATAAAGTTAAAAGTTTCTTTTTAAGCGTAATGATAGAGGAGAAATATGTTACCAATGGGTTATTTAATCTGAATTGTTGTGCATGGAAACTGCGATCTTTTTTTTTCTTTACAAGTGCGAAAAATCCGACCATCCATTTTGCCTTCTTCTTAAAAAAATGGAGCGTCACAGTTCGAACGCTTCAAGTAACCTGTCTGAAATCATGACTATCATGCAAAGCAATCCCGCTAGAGACAAAGGCGTAGGCAACAGTCCGATGTGTTGTTTTCTGGTGTTGACGAAAACCACGTATTAGACCACTTTAAAGCTCTCAGCTGCATTACAGATCGCTGTCGCAAAGGACTCAAAACGGAAAACCGCACAAATTAAAGGTACATGTCACCTACAGCGCTTGTCTTTCCTCACAATGCATTCCATCAGCGACCACACCCACATCGTCATGCCCACGTTTGGGTCCAGATCTGGTGTCCGATCCTAGTAGCTGGAGACCAAAATTATCATTAAAGCTAGTTATCAAAGATCAACCTCTGCCGGTCAAAAGGAACAGATCAGAACAAAACGTTTTGCCTCCCGAAGATGTGCCTCTCAATACACACGAGATAATGTACCGCGGTGAAGAACCGAAATTGATGTTAGAGGATAAATACGAGATTCAGGGTGCTTACCCACGAGGATTCTTCGTGGTAATGGCAAAACGGTGTATTCAACATAACTTTGTTTTCCAATACCCTGATCATCCATGGTTTGAGGACCTGTACGGAATGAGAAAGGTAATGAGCGCTTAGATAATGCAAATGTTAAAGTTTCGATCATAGAGTGCATACATTGTCTTACGCACTGGTGAAGAAGGGGAATTATGGGAATTGCATTTGAAGCCTTCACGAGATAAAATGTAAGTGTAAACCATTTTACTCGGTCTCCTGCGTTTACACTTATTCAAAAACAAAAGGTGGCTATTTGGATACCTTTGCAAGCATGATGACATGATTCGTATTGTTAAAGAATCGATGGAAGAGCTTTTATGGCAACGTAAACTTCCCCTTGTACTTGACCTTGACGATACCTTGGTCCGTATGATAGGTGAAGGCAATGATCGATTTGTACCTGAGGGTGATGTTCGCAAATGTAAGTGATAGATAGATCCGGCCTGCATCCTTGACGCTTATTTTGTCAGATGAGAATCGGGTTGCTGTCCTAAAAGATGGCAAAAGAGTGGTGTTAACAAATCGGGTACATGATTTCCTGGAATGGGCACAAAACTATTATGATATCTCTGTTTGTTCTCTTGGGTATGCTGCTGGTACCATGAGACTATAGAGACTAACTCAAATACAGTGATCAGAATTATGTAGATAACGTGGTCAGTGTTTTGGACCCACAACGAAATTGTATTCGTGGCATTTTATATTCCGCAAGAAGCGAACATGACTACATTAAACGCTCTCCAGACCCCAGTCGCCCTCCGAAAGACCTACTAGCATTATACTCATTCTGCGCTCTCAAAGATGGATCATTAGGCTCAGCATTCACGCTTCCGCTGATTCTTGATGATGAAACTCGAATGTGGCCATCCGAACAACGAGATAATATTATCGTAGTCAAAAGTCAACAAAACGCAGATGTGTGGAACGTGCCACTCTTTCCTGTGATACAAGAGACATTGGCGTATGTGCACCAGGAATTCTTCCGACAGCTAGATTTGTGGCATAACAAGCAGATGGAAGCCGAGCAGAATGGCGTGGTGTGTACAAGGGAAGTACCCAGTGCGATAGGCATTTATAAAACATATCTTCGACATATACTACGGGATATGATTGCTGCACGGCAAGCATGATTTTGTTCGGTAGACCGTCATTAAAAGAAAAACGCCAAACCATCCCATTCCTCGATAATTGCTAAGATTCCGTTTGCTGTTTTTAAGAATCTAGCCGTTTATACCTCTTCGGACAGAAATACTTGAATGTAACCCATGGTTATGGCGCTTCTTCAACCGCGTAATAAGCATCGAGAAGAAGAGCATCGTACAAAGTCTATCACAAAATTCCACCGAGTAAACCAACTCATTGATTAGTAAGCTCTGAATTGAAACCATACGAACTATGCAACCATGGCAAAGTCTTGCTGGAGTATACATCAAGCACCTGCTACGGATAAAACACTATATGTGTTAATGCATTAGTCTGTTTACACTCTAAAATATATGTTGGTTTCAATCCAGCTTGAAACAGTCAGCAACATATAGATTGTCCACTTGCCGAGAATAAGCTATGTACCTATCAGAAACTGCATGTTCATCCAAAGTACTATGACTGTTACGAAGGCAGAATGGAAGAAAACAAGCTCCGTTGAATAATCCTCAAAGGATCTTGCTAGCGTCATTTACAGTGAGTGCTCATGGAGAGTATGGAAATAACCAGTCTGCTAACTTTTATTGTTACTCGTTTCACCAAAGTACCCTTGCCGTAGTCTTCCAATAACATCTTCGTACATATTTGGAGAGTGATCTATAAACATGGTTCTAGAGAACACGATCTCCGAGAACCTCGCCTGAACGTCGTCACATCGGCTGAATGTAACCTTATGTATCTTTGATGTTTGTGTACTGGTACTAGGCTGTAACACGGACTCGATGTGGTAAATCGTGCTAGGAGGGTATAGTTTATCTGCACACATGTCCGCACGCATTGTCTTAATCAATGCCCAAAACCATTGCTCATCTTCGCTTGGCGTGCCAGAATCATCTTCGCCTTTCTCCGTTGTTATGGTCGCATGTCGATGATATCGACCAATGATTTTTCCTACAATCTCGTCGGTGATATTACTTTCTCTGTGTAAGCTCATAGCCACATTCTTAAAATCCTTGAGGAGACCGATACTCAGGCTGCTAACAACATCATAACCGTGAACTATGCTGGTACTCAATCCTCTTCCACAATACTCGCTTAGCTCCAAGGACATACAGCAGGGAGGAGCATAAGCATAGCAGTGAATTGGTCGACCAGCAGGTAACCCTGAGCAAACGGAAGTTACAAATGGGCTACTTCCTGTTGCTTGAGGGGTCTCTTCGCTCCATAGGACGCCCAAGAGACTTGCTACACCCGCTCCAAGTGAATGACCGCAGAGTACAAGACCGTAAGCAGGAAAGCGTCTTAATCCTTCAGAAATGGCTTGATAAACTTTCCCGGATTTCTCCGCAAGTAACCTTGCAGCATTTAGCATGCCACTGTGAGCTTTGTAAACCCTGGTATTGTCGGTCGGCAGTGGGAATTCTGTATAGCCGCACGTTAGGTCAGTGAGAACATCACTGAGCCCAAGCGTTCCACGGCATGTTAGCACAACGGACTGGCTTGCATGGTCCACAGCGATATAATGAACCAGTGCATGAATGGATGGATGATTCATATCAAAAACAGAATAATCGGTATAACTTGATAATAGAATGTCATTCACAGATATGTTGGTATGATGCGCAAATGCACGATGATTAGGATGATGAGGATGAGAGGTAGAGGATAGGTTGTCGGGTATATTTCCAATGCCGAGTATACGCATGAAGGACTCTCCATAGGCTGCACTGGAATAACGCATGAAGCGAGAAATGTTGTTGACAATATGATCCCTTGGAAACTGACATTGATTGTTGTCCAACCGAAGACTATTCCGTGTATACATCATCGTCAAGGGTGTTTTTGTATATCCAGAAAATGTATGCGTCTGATCCGTAACTGGTCCACGGCAAACAACACCGCTTGGAGGGGTATCTTTCTCATTTGCATCGACACAGCCCATTTGCCAATGGGTGAGCTCTATTTAGACGGTTTGTTCGTAATACTAGCAAATATTATGTTCATCTTACTCGTTGGACCAATTGTTTCCGGTTGTATGGTGTTGTTGTCGTTACTGTTACTCATGACGTTTTTATCATTCTGTTGATTTTCCTTTCCAAGTTCGAAGGACAGATCGTTGGCGCTACTTGATGTCCCCCTGTTGTCGTCCGTTAATGCAACTGTCAAAGACTTGGATGACATGTATGTCATAGCTCTACTTCTCTCCAGTATTTCAGGGGGAAATCTGAAGGGAGCGGTATGTTTGATAGTGCTCTCACCGCTGTTTCTGCGTTTTTGGCTTGCTATTATCTCTTCCATTTCACGTATGATCTTGTCATGGTTAACCTCGAGTCGCGGCGGACAGGCTCTTTTTACTGCTTCTCTTGCTTGAGAAAACGGTTGTACTTCTTCAGTGACGAAGCCTTGCCATAAAACAGTTATTTTTACTTGCTTCATCATTCGCTTGTATGTCACATTCTGCAACATAGCGAACGCCGTTAAGGCCTTCGTCAAGCCAGCCAGGATAGCGAGCTTGCCGATCTTGGCCAGTTCAAATTCTGGATCGTGCATTATCTCACGGTGAACAAGTGTCACTATAGCAGCAATCGCACGGGAGGTTTGGTTAGAACCGAAGATGCCGTCAATGAGGCGTACAGATTCCTCAGCGCCCTTAATCACATGCGTTAAATTTTAGAACCATAACAGGGTGCTAGTCTTTTTGGAAAGCAAAAATAATCTATTCTTTCCAAGAGACATAGTCCCTTGTATTCGTGGGTATGTATCGGTACCTGTAGACTGTTTTTAATTGCTTTAGCTGTCAGCTGCAAACCCGCAATGGCGAAAAGCTCAGCCAGAGAAAATGTACTATGCACAACGTAAATGCCCAACGTGGTATATTTTTCTAACACTTGCAATAATCCTCTAGATAATAGAAGTAAAGGAAAACCACAGTGTTAAATCCGATATTATTTAACTTGGGCTAATTTATTTACTTGATCTGAACGTCTTTGAAACTGGGACTTTCCGATCTTCCCCCGACGCTTAGTGCGTTGGTCAAGACTTGTTTTGGCATTCCAAGCGAAACACTAGTTCCATACTTGGCTGCTTCAAATATAGCCTCAATCAACAACGACGAGCATCGCAGTGAAAGACGAGCGGCTAGTGACGTGAATGTAATACAGCTGGCAATATGTTCAGGCAATACAGTTTCGGACGATTCATCGATTGGTTGTTTGGATACCGTGAGCTGAGAAGAATCAATCTTTACAACCATCAAATTAGAGAAAATGAGTTTAAGATACGGTGTATTGATGTTCGAAGAAGACAGAAGCAAAAGGTTGTTTGGGGACATTGATGCATTTTAGTTTGTTTAAAGTGTCGCACGGCTGGGGTCACATGCATTCAAGGACCATGTGATGGCAATATGCCTCCAATGTCTTATATAACAATACAATGACGCGTCCAGGGGAAAGAAAGGTAAATTCTATCTAGTGATTGGATACCGCATGTTGTACTAGTACATGCCAAGCAAAAGCTTGGTGCTCTCTAGGCTTGCAGTTTAAACTGGCTAATTAAGCTCTTTGTTTATTCCTGGATGTGGGGATTGAAACATCACCATTTTTGGGGAAGAGGAGAGGAAATCACGTCGATTTCCCGCCTTACTCAGGCTCTCCCACTTTTTGGTCTCCTCACCAAAGTTAGGAAGGCTTTGAGGATCATGTGCGACATTCTTCTTGAACTTATCCACTGTATGAATATCAGATGCAAAATAGTTGCTACCCATCGTCCTACCCTAACTTAAAAGTATTGGGGCAGCACGGGCTTGGCTGTTTTAGAGGTTTAATCGTGATTTCTCTCTCGGTAAGAAAAATTGTCTGGCAAAATAGAATATTTCTACCACACGTTTTAATTGTGGCGAAAACGATCCACTCCTTAACGTATTCGGAAATACTATAGTGTTGTCATGGATACATCTTTAGGGTTCGTAGGCCAATGTCGTAGCCATCAACGCTATGAACCAGGCCGGTATTCATGGCATCATGTAGTCAGAAGTTAAACCGAGTACGCAAGCGTATGCCATCCAATGCACCATACAGTCGTAGAATACGTGACAAACAGCAATGACAACGTTATTGTATAACAAATTTAGGTGAGTATTCTGTTCTAGTCAATAGGTGGTATTGATGTTTTACTAGTGTCACTGATGGTTACTGATAGTGTGCAAAGTCTAGATTAACTTAATTATAATGACGTAAAAAATCCAACGGATACTGATTTTCAATATGTACAGATGAAGTTGATGTATGAGCAGGTGAGTTCTAATTATGGAATGCATCTCTCCAGGAACGTAAATTGGATGGTATCCGTTTCCATGTAGCAGGCTTGAACATGCTGACACCTTCCAAAGGATCACGATGTTTACGGTCCTCCATTTCAATTGTATGTCTGTGATAAGATCAGTCTGATAAGCTTATTGTCATCTTTGTCATCCTAGGCATACCTCACAATCTCTTCACGACCAGTATCCAAATCCACTTCCATAAGAGGGACCACCTTACTTCCCTTGATAAACTTGTATCCCAGGTAAAATGCCAGGACGATCGGGATACCAATGTATGCTGCAATAATGTCTGCAGCATTGACGGGAGTGGCAAACCAAGCTTCATAACCTTGACCTACAAGAACAAAGGAGCATACACCAAAAGCGAATATTGGGCCAATAGGGAAGAGGCGCGCCTTGAAGGGCAAGTCTTCTACTTTCCTTCCTTGTGCAACATATGCTTTACGGAAACGGTAGTGGGATGCGGCAATACCCAACCAAGCGATGAAACCGGCCACACCGGATATATTAAGCAACCATGCATACACAATGTCCTTGCTGAACAGCGATGTCAGAAACGCGAGCATACCAATGACAGCTGTCAGCAGTACACAGTAAATCGGGATACCATTGTTAGTGACTTTGCGGAAGAAGCGTGGCGCCTTGTTTTCTTGTGCAAGATCATATAAAGTTCGACTGGATGCATATAAACCAGAATTTCCAGCAGATAGCACAGTAGTAAGGATGACCGCGTTCATAACATCTAAAAAGCATCAACAGGTAAATCACAAATGACTCACATGGCTAATCAAACTTACGAGCGGCTGGGTAAATGCCTGCTTTCTGAAAGACCAGGGTAAATGGAGATACCGAAATATCGCTGACATCGCTTTTCAGCAGTTGAGGATCATCGTAGGGAATAATTAAGCCAATGATCAGAATGGAAAGAATATAGAATAGCAAGATACGCCAAAAAACCTGTTATACAAATTATTATTATTATTAAGGGGTTCAGTTAAAGTAGGTCGTGTTCCGTTACCTGTTTGATCGCTCTTGGTACGTTCTTGCGAGGATTCTCGCTTTCTCCAGCAGCGACACCAATGAGTTCTGTTCCTTGGAAGGAAAATCCAGCAGTCAAAAATGTACTTAAGACACCGAGACCACGGACACCACCATAATTAAAGACCTCTACGCCATAATAGTGACCACCAAGTACTGCAGTGTCTACGAGGATGCCAAGGATAATAAACACAA
Organism: Apophysomyces trapeziformis B9324; assembly: GCA_000696975.1. NCBI lineage: Eukaryota > Fungi > Mucoromycota > Mucoromycetes > Mucorales > Mucoraceae > Apophysomyces > Apophysomyces trapeziformis. Next base: position 11,288 of record JNDP01000985.1, read on the forward strand.
TGACAGCAAGAACCTTCACCAAGGCAAACCAGTATTCAGCCTCTCCTACAATAGCAAGTGCGTCAGATGTGCTACCGGTGTTGACAGTAATCTCTTACCGTAACCTTTAACGGAGAATAAATTTAAGCTAAGGATGACAACAAGGAAAACAATGGACCAGACGTAGCTGGGAACGTTGGGTAACCAAAAGCCCATCACCATAGAGCCGGCGGTCTATAAGGCCGATTCGCTGTTAGTAACAACTAGAGAAGACAAGATGTATCCTATACCAATTCAACAGCAACGGTCACAGCCCAGTTGTACCAATAGTTCCAACCTAAAGCAAATCCTACTGCGGGATCAATAAATCTACCCGCGTAGTTATTGAAACTGCCGGAAATAGGAAGATAGGTTGCCTAAACAAATCAGTGTCAGCTTTGGAAACCGGCGGTAAATTTAAGTGTTACCATTTCACCAAGGCATTCCATCATAAAGAAGACCATCAAACCAATCAAAGCATAAGCAATCAGAGCACCACCTGGGCCTGCTGCCGAAACAGATGCACCAGAAGCTAAGAAGAGACCTGTTCCGATGGTTCCACCCAAAGAAATCATGGTCAACTAAAAACAATCATCAGCATATTATTGTTTGACTGAGTTCGCAGTTACATGACGCGCTTTCAGAGCTCGCTTTAATGTCTTCTTCTCCTCTCCAGCAAGGATCGAAACACTGGATTCGCTGTAGACATCAATATCTTGTTTGATCTCTGTCTTGGAGGAAGACTTTTGATCGAAATGGGATATACTACGTCGAGGTCGCATATGTTCCATATTGATGGTTTCTGTTGTGTCGTCCGTACGTGGCGTTCGAGATGAGCCAACCATTATACGGAATAAACAATAGGAGAGAGATTGAGTTTGACAATCGTGCGAAAAAACAACAAGAAAAATTCAATGCCATTCGGTTTTCTGTTTTTGGCAAACAGATGAAGATTATCTTAAACACCGCCGAGTCGGTCCGGAAATCGAATCGAAAATGGATTTCTACGAGACATCGGAAGCGCGGGGAACTACTGCCCACACAATAACGAGTCATATAAAAGTGCGTCTATATTCAGATGTTCTCGATTTACCATGATGACACTGAAAAATTTGCCATAAAAGGGATTCAATGTTTGTCAGAAAATGGAAAAGGTGCTGTTGTCATTTGAGCATAGAATGAAGAAACAGGGTTATGATTATGCAAGAAGAAATTGCAATCAGCGTGTGAAAAGCTCGGTTGAAACCTGTAGATCGGGAATAACGAAGAAAAGCATCTCAGAGCGTCTGGACGGAATTCGAAAGTGAGAGAAAACCGAGTACGTTTAATAAGACACGGTGATTTTATTATTGATGGGTCTGCGTATGACCTGGTTAGAAGAAACAAATAGCTCATCCACAGTGGTTAGAGTGTCCGAAACACGAGCACACATAATCCGCTCGTTCTTCAAAAGCCATAAGTGCTCATTCTTGGGTTGGATCAACCTGACGAAAAGACTCGTCGAGCACTCTTATGGACCATAACAGTGACAGCCCACTATTTCTCTAGCTTTGGTTTAAGTCTAGTACTTTGGTTCTACCGCTGTATTGATACAGCACACTTCGTGCATTGAGCATTTGGCTTGTTTGCATTACCTGTGCCCAGCATTCACTGGATCATGCAGGGTTAGTACTCATGCTTAACTTTGCGAATCAGCTAATTTGACTGGCCACACTCTTTAAAATTGGTTGTAAAAGGTCGTACACCCCGACAGCGGCCTTTTCCCCCATTTTTAAAATTAAAAAAGTGAGCGAGAGAAGTAGATCGGGCAGTAGCAGAACGAACTGTTTTTCATTATGCATGCATGCATCTACAAATACACAAATACGCGTTGTGCATGAAGTGTTTCTTTGCTTTAAAGTGAACTTTTTATAACGAGCTAGCAAAAGAGGAAAACATTTAATGAATAAACAAAGAGGAGATCTGAATGGCAATGAAAATAGAGGGATATGCTGTCCCATTGGGACTAACAACAAACTGACTTCGTGAACTTTATATAAGAAAACCTGTACTTTGAGTAAGCCGCATTCAGTTGCTCATGTTAAATGAATAAGAAAATACAAGCTTTTGCCGGCGGACACAAGTGGCAATCGAAGATATTGCGCAGTTTACTATTTTGCACTGCTTCTATACCATCAAGTTACGGTCTCTTTTCACAGGCTTTTCTCGTCCTTTTATCGACAGCAGGACAGACACGTTTGAACGAGAAAGGGTTGCCAGTCACAGCACACATTTTTGCCCAAAAAAAAAGTCTTCGATCCAAGCAGTTCCTTGCACCACTATGGCCAGTAGACTTCAAAAGAAGAAAGCAGCAGCAGCAGCAGTAGAGCCTATGCCAGAAGGACAAAAAGTTGTGATTCAACTCAAGTCAGCCGATGGTGATGTTACTGGCCCCCCTTTAAATGCTCCAGCAGATATTACACCAGAACAGTTAGAATTACTGTTGAATCAACTATTGGAGCAGGTAATCCTGATCCGATCAGTACTGTCGTTGGTAACCTTCTATACAGTCTGAAGATCCTTTACCGTACTCGTTTTACGTTGGCGAAGAAGAGATCACGAGGAATCTATGGGTCGATCGCAAAGATAAATCAACAGAAGATACAATTACGATCGTCTACCAACCACAAGCTGTGTTCCGTGTAAGAGCTGTGTCGCGCTGTACATCTACTCTCTCTGGTACGATAGCCTTTTACTACGCAGATCTGGTGTTAATGTTTATGCAGGTCACACTGAGGCTGTGTTATCTGTGTCATTTAGTCCCAACGGAAATCAATTGGCAACCGGATCTGGTGAGTTGTAGAAAACTCGCTTAGATACGAAAGACTCATAGCATGACTAGGCGATGCAACGGTGCGGATATGGGATCTTAACACGGAAACGCCTCATCACACGCTCAAAGGTAAAGGAATTTAATTAAGTACTGTTTCTTATTCAACTTTTGCAGGTCACACAAGCTGGGTTTTGTCCATCGCATGGTCGCCGGATGGAAAGACTCTCGCGTCTGGTAGCATGGATAACACTGTAAGACAATTGGGAATAAGACAATTGGGTTATAATAAGGTATAGGTGAGACTCTGGGATCCAAAAACTGGTAAAGCCATCGGAGATGCTTTAAGAGGTCATACAAAATGGATTACCAGCTTGTCATGGGAACCTTACCATTTGTGAGCATCGCAAAATCAGATATTCCAAATAGTTGTACTTACACGTTTGCCAGGAATTCGAAGGCCAATAGACTTGCAAGTTCATCCAAAGACCATACTGTGCGTATATGGGACACAACTCATCGAAGAGCCATCATGACTATATCCCAACATACTGCTGCTGTCACCTGCGTCAAGTGGGGTGGTGAAGGTTTGATCTACACCGCATCACAGGATAAAACCATTAAAGTCTGGAATTCGAGTGTAAGTCTGTATAGCAGAATTTTCGAGAATGGAAGATATTAATAGGATTATTAGGGTACATTGGTGAAGACTCTTCAGGGGCATGGGCACTGGGTAAATTTAGCTAACAAGCTATTCGCGCGATTGAACTTTCCTACTAGGTTAATACCCTGGCGCTGAGTACCGATTTTGTCCTTCGTACAGGACCCTATGACCACACCGGAAAAAAGCACGCAACAGAAGAAGAAGGTAAATGGTATTACTAATTTTGTACTTGTTATTCACAAGACTCTAGCCAAGGCAGCGGCTCTCGCTAGATACAAGGCCTTTAAGGGATCTCAGCCCGAACGCTTAGTCTCAGGATCCGATGACTTTACAATGTTCTTCTGGGAACCTGAGAAAAGTAAAAAGCCAATCACACGCATGACAGGCCATCAAAAGCTTGTTAATCATGTGAGCTTTTCGCCTGACGGGAGATTGATTGCAAGTGCGTCTTTCGACACATCTGTCAAGTTATGGGACGGTTTGACTGGTAAATTCATTGGGAATCTTCGTGGCCATGTCGGATCAGTATATCAAGTCTGTTGGTCCAGCGATTCTCGCATGCTGATTAGCAGCAGCAAAGATAGCACCCTGAAAATATGGGATATCAAGAAAATGAAAATTAAGATGGATTTGCCAGGGCATTTGGATGAGGTTAGTGTAACAATGTGAGAAAAAAGGCGAATCTTAATTGCAAATAGGTTTTCGCCGTCGACTGGAGTCCTGGCGGAGATAAAGTGGCTAGCGGTGGCAAGGATAAGCAGTTGAAGATTTGGAGACATTAGAACATGTACAGATTATATCTCATGCATTACAACATTAGAAAAAAGACATTTACCCAGTACTTAATGATCGTGAGAGAGAAAGATAGAGAGATGAAGGGGGAGGAGGGGGGGGGAGTGCATTTCATTCGTAACGCCTGGGAAACAAGTGTGGCTGCTTGCATAGAGCGGGGGCTGATTAATCACTTCTGTTTGGCTGATGAATACGGAGGTGAGAGCGGAGATCATTAGCCTTCTAGGTGTCAACATTACCGCTACACAATGAATCGGCATTCCTTAGGAATGGAAGAATGAGTAGCTTTGCATAGCTCACACGCTGATAGTATTTCGCGCGATGCCGATCAGCATTGGTAACACAAATCTTGTCCCTTGTTATTTGGAAATTGACAAATAGGCCAAAATAAAGTAGGCAGTACAAGTACTTGGCACGGACCTATGGGTCTGAATGAGTTAAACCGTTCCATAAAAGTATAAAAGTGCGGTAGGCACGGTTATCCAAAGCTAGGTGGGAAATTTGAGCAACCTTGTGGGTCGGTGGACGGGTTGCTGATGCTTACCTTTCTAGGCAACTTCCATTTTGCATGTACGTCGCAGGTCTGGATCAACGGCACATCGCCTCAAATTACTACGGATATCCCGCACCGCATATCTATTCCTCATCTCTTTTTCATTATTCTGCCCCTGATTATGTATTAAAAAGGAGCACTTTTTTTGACAAAATAAATATACCCCTCAGACCCGCTGGGGGTTTATCCTTCTTTTTATTAATCACCTTGTTCTGTACTCTAATATCGTCATGACGCTTTGCAACCATTCTACCGTACACCTTCCTTCTCAGCGTGATTCACCGTCATTTATCAAAAAATGGATGAAGAAAAGACCTGTTGCAGGCGATTTACATCCATGGTTGTTATCAGAGATCGAACCGACACCATGGCTACCACCTTGTCCAAATCGGGTTCGGCATTCACCTTCCTTGTCTACTCTCCGCTGCCCATCTTTAAACAAGGCACAACAAGGACAGATCCCGGCATTACCGTCTCCGTTAAGCTCATCCATCAATACCGTATCTAGCATTTCGTCGGGCATTACCCTGCCATCCTCATCAGCTCTATCAACAAAATCCAAAAGCAGACGACCTTCTAGTAATGATAGTGTAAACAAATTTGTCACGGATCCGCGCATGCACGGATCATCATCGATCCCTTCACCACCAGCCCGGCCAAAGCTCTCTCCGACAAGCACATCCTCTTCGCTGTCGTCTACCGCTGATCCCACCCGCGCATTGATGTTCCTTCCCTCTCACGATGCCAACAATGCCATTGGATTGCAAATGGAGGCACAGCCGCAGCCGATGCTTTACAAAAGCCAAAAGTACGATGCACAAGAATGGCCTTGCGTACTTGCGCAGGACCATAATGAGCAAGACCGCACCGTAGCACAGCATTACATCTTACGTACAGCGTTTAAGGGTGATTTTTCAGCACCAGTACGTCAGGCCTTGGACAAAGGATCTGTAGTCCTGGATGTCGGGTGTGGACCAGGAACATGGACTATGGAGATGAGCACCGAATTTCCAAACTCCACCTTTATCGGCATTGACTGCCAAAGCGTCTTTCCTCAAGACATCAAACCTAAGAACTGCCTTTTCCGGACATGCGACGTTACACAACTTCCTTTGCCATTTCCAGACAATAGCGTTGATTTCATTTTCCAAAGAGACCTGAACTGGCATCTGTTAGCGTACATGTGGAGCCCTTTGGTTAAGGAATACCTACGTATTCTGAAACCTGGTGGTTGGTTAGAACTGATGGAACCAGTAAGTGAATTCTTGCTCTACACAGCCGTCAATTTACATTTTCTCCTTTTCCTTCAGGATATCGAAACTCAGAGTAGTCAAAAACTAGAGTGTTCTATGAATGACAAACGTGAGTTGGGTGTAATCTGCGTTAGTGAGAATTATACTAAACATATTTCTTTCCTTTTTGCACACAGTATTATATGGATTGACACTGCGCCAACAAGATCCCTATGTTGCCCGGCGTTTGTCTTCTATTCTCGCCATCAACGGATTTAGGCGTGTTGAAAGTCGTTTCCACTCGCTTCCACTTGGATGGGGTTCAAGTCATGCATCTGCAGGAAATACAGCCAAATGTTCGGCTTTTGCCGCTGGTGTTGCTAGCCAACACATGTTTCTGCTTAGGTCACTCCAAGCCTGGCTATCCAGTGTAGCCGGTATGAACACCGAGAAGTACAATACCTATATCTCCAACTTGCCACAGGAATGGAAAGAAGCTCAGACCTACATCAATTGGCATTGTGCAACCGCACAAAAACCACAGAAATAGGTCATATGCTTAAAGAAGAAAAAAAGTAGTGTAATATTATTCAGTTCCTTCCTTTCTTTCCTTGTTGTTGTTGTACAGTCAAAACATCCATCTATTTACGTCAATGTTCCTTTGAGCAGTTTGTCGAGCGAACTCTAAACGGACATCTGCATTGTATTTTCCAATATACCATTATTTTTATTTGCATTCGCTTTTCTTTTAACACAGGAAGTTTTCATGCTGAGATCTAAACATTATATGCTCTGCAAACGGCTCGTCTTTTCTCTCTTTTAATCTCCTTATTCTGTCTGAGAAATATTATATCTCCCTATTGACAACATAACTGGGATCTGCAGCAACTTTAAATAAAGTTGCACAATACTAGAGTCTTTGTATTCTTCTCTCTCCTTCTCCATGCAGTTAATGCATAGTTCTTAACAGAAATTCTGTCATGAAATGTGCTCGTGATAACGGTCACACAGCAACAGAAACCTCCTTTTATGGAAATTTCCTTTGCCAAGGACTTCATGTGCGCGCTGATCCGGAAAAGGCATGAAACACAACACTTCTTGATCGCATTTCATGCGCGCTGTTTCGGCTACTGTATCAAGACACAGTAAGACATACAAACGATACGTTCTCATATCAGGTGTGTTTGATGTACGAGCGCGCATTGTCGGACGAAGCACCTATGGACCGCAGCAGACAAAGAAATCTATATAAGGAGGGACGGCATCCGTTGCGGATCAACACTTAATTTTTTTTTCAAACAAGGACCGCAATGTCAGTAACATTGAAAGTAACCATAGGCAATGATACACGTCGTCTAGAGCTACCGCGAGAGAGCACTTGGGACGAATTGTCCGCACGTCTAAGGTCCTTATTTTCTCTCGAAAGCACTTCTCCCTTTGTGCTATACTACTATGACAACGACCGAGATTTACTCACTATTTCCAGCAACGCTGAACTGTCGCAACTGATCGCTGATACTACGACAGAACAACTGCATTTGTATGACTTCGCTGGACGACAAAGATCATTTGCAGCAAGATTTGAGCAGTTCGGGCAATTGATCGACAAGCATCAGGGGCTTATGGACGACCCGGCGGTGTTTCGTACCATGAACGACTTGGCAACGACCCTAATAACCAACGAGAGAGAAATTGATCTCGATGCCATTGAGAATTGGCTAGATACTCTTCCACGATTGTGCAAAGATCCAATTTATCCACCTTATCGTCGTCATCGCCATTGCCATCGTCGTCATGGTAGCAAAGAAGGATATACTCCTCGCTTCTCATTAGGTGACACAGGCTATCCTCCTTCTGGTGATGTTGAAGATGCCGCAATGGAAGATCAGCCGGGGCCATCGATTCCAACAGAGAAGGCAACAATGGATACGGACGCAGCCGAAACATCGACAGATCCTGCCAACGTAGCACACTCGCAGCAACATCCTCACGAAAAATTTAAAAAATTCCATCATGGTCGCCACCGTTTCCCTAGACACTGTCCACGAGATTTCAACCTATGCCGTCCAACGTTTCTACCTGCTTGTCATCGTTTACTAAAGCGGCGCTGTGGCCGTGGTCGCCACAAAAAGAGATTAGGTTTCCATCACCGCAAATGGGAAAAGCGCGGTTTCCCTTTCGAGGATGGCTATTCCAGTAGCAGCAGCAGCAGCAGTAGCGACAGCAGTGGCAGCAGCAGTGATAGCGACAGCGATGCAAGTCAGAACAATGATAAGACAAAGCGCGAGAAACACTCACGGTTTCGACATCACGGACACTACCCTCATGAGAAGCCACCCTGCTTCCGTAAGCGAAGCCGTTGTTGCAGACCCCGTCATCGCAGCCGCTGCCATTGACCATTGTCAGGTGGCCGCTTCAGCCAAAGCACCGTGGATTAGCCGACAATGCAAGAAACGATACTTGGGTTATCTTCTTTTTTTCTTTTTTTTTCTTTGTTTGTGTCTACGACTGTATCAATGTATAAATAAATATATGTGGTATAAGCACTTGTAGTATTCATATTTGTAACTTAGCGATCTGTGTGTGTAACACGAATGCAGGCAGCATGGGAAATTCTGGATCGTATCTGTTTCTTGCTGTATCGTACAATGTACTATTCCTCATTCTAATCTTGCCGATGCCACAAACGGAGTTTTAACTGGTAACAATCAAAAACTATGATACATAGTTTTCTGTTGTTATCGCTATTTGTTACTTTGATACTTGATCAATCAAGCATATGTTTGCTGACCTTTATGCACGTTTACTACACCATCATCTAACTGCTGAACCATGTTGCTTCTTTATAACCGTATTGCCAACCCAACCGCGTATTTTTCCTGATCCTCTCATTGGCTTAGTAGAGATATAATTCATGAAGTAAAGATTGGGTTATTAAACATTGGTTTTCCTTTCGTCGTCATGGCTTTAAGAATTATACATTATATGCAGCTTTGAAAAGCTTAACATTGATGACAATGCCAGCAGACGGGCTGTTGGGGAGCCAACAATGTTGCGTTTTACAGTATCCCACGGCGCTTCGATGCCTCGAATCTAGCACATGGATTCCTCTTCTTCTTGGTCTATGATTTGTTGCTAACTTTAACAATGGCTTAACAATTATCAGCTTTTATAATCACCGCGATACCTTGTTTTACTTGATCTTGATATCGTTTGTTTGTTCGTGTTTAAACTAGCAAAAAATTAGCAACGCCTTGGTACGATTAATCAAACCGGCCTAACCATTCTTTTACGCGCTTAAGGCGCTTCTCAAAGATCAGCAGTATTTAGTTTCAGTGCGAGAAAGTTGCAAGAATGTTAATTGGCTGTGTCTTGCTGCCTTGCTGTCACTGCCTACCGTAGCTACGCATGTGTGAAATCGTACTTTGGATAAGGGGAACTTCAGTAACAGATCAAGAATACCAATATTATTTGCAGTTTTGATATGGCTGTTCAAACAGACAGAATAAATATCTCCCTTAGGATCAATTAATTCTGTCGGCTAAAATGGATGAAACTATTTCAAATGTTTTTGAAGAATCATTTAATCAAACTATGAAAATTCGCAATAAGAGATTTTGAATCAAAAGCGTGTTCTCGTTCAGAGGCAAGTGCAACTACATCCCAAAGTCATAGATAACCATCCTACTAATTAGAAGATGATCTTAAACGACCCAATGCTTAAAACAGTTGAGAACACGGGAAAATATCAGCAAAAATAGTGTTGCCGAATCTGTTTGTTTCATGCAAAACGCCAGGTACCTGTGTGATGTAGGGAAAGACAATGAGTAAAGGTTAAGCCTAGTAAACATATCATTTACCCTGGCAATAAAAAGAATCAGCGAGAGTTATAAACGTTGATAGTTTGAATTACTGAATATTATTGAAGTATAAAACGAAGAAAGGGTACGCTAGAAATAAGTGAGACTGAAAAATATGTTCTTTATTTCATGAATGATTGTTCTCTAAATATCTTTAGAAACGCGTGCGGGTAAAATCGGGTTGGGGTAGTTACTAATATCTTTTGTAATATCCGTACGGTCGGTACTGTTATGTTAATCTTCTGTATTCTGATATTCTGTGTCCGTTGGGGTGTCAGCAACAGATGAATAGAATATCAAATGTTAGTGTAACCTGATCCATATAGTCATTATAGCCGATATGTTCACTGAGAGTTTAGACCTGCTGTTTTATCCACTGAATATAGTGATGTAATCATGTCGGATACGACGATTAGGTCGAGACATACCATAGAGGCTTACGTGCTGTGTAAAGCAAGTCATGATTCTCAACCACTGATCCTCGTTCTCAATGTTCTGTGAATCACCTCACAAACAAGATACTGTAATTACGGAGCTAACATTATGTCATCATATCAGCTTTCTCAATTACGTGATATGTCGTTCATAGCTGCCTGTTATGCTGAACAAATTAGAGGAATCACTTCGTATATAGAAACGCTGACCGTGCCCGTAAATTCATAAAAAGACGAAGTAAAAGTCAACTAGAGAAACGAAATATTTACAGCCCATTGCATACGATCCTGTTTTATTTGTGTAGCGGGATCCAGAGCGCATATTAACAGAGAATTTGATTGTTTTATGCTATAGAAAACAATGCCAAATATCATACTATAGCAGTAAAGTCCATAAAGTGTAATGTCAACGACCCTTTGTCGAACAGAAGAGCTCACAATGACACGGCATACTTGATCAAGGTCTAGTCCGATTCGTTCTTATTGCATATACACTGGCACATGCTCCTAAATCCGGCAGATGGAACCTTGTTGACAGTGACGGACAAAACAATCAAGTCATTCTCTCTGTGTTGTCACTTTTATAGTCTAGAACAAGTGATGTCGGCAACAGGCAGTGCATACCACACCTTCTTTCTCTCTTTCTTTAGCGTTGTGGCTTTTGTTACTGTCTTGTTTGGATACACTTTCATTATTTCTACAAGGGATGACGTTTGGCTAACCTGTAGGGTCCAGATTATTAGGTACGTGGGAACTGGATGCGGAACAAAATGTTGTCGAATGCAAAACCTGGTTGGCACACAGCCAGAAGAAAGGTGAGAAGGGCTTAAGCTTATTGAAGGGTTTCCTCAGGATTCTCGTTCTAAGACTTCCTCATGATCTGTTTTCCCATGGTATGAGTGGATAAAGACATGATGTAATTTTGTGATAGACGCAAAAGGACGACAATGGTTTTGCATTAAATACGTGTTGTCGCGCCATTCCGGTTTCAATCACCGCTTATTGATCAGTTCCTTTTCGTGTGTTGTCCTCCTCCTTCTTTCTCTTACCCTCTTCACCTCGTCTTGTTACTTTTTTTTTCAAATGCCCTCTAACTATATTGAAATAACACAAGCACTTCTTGCAAGTGTCGGCGTCTACATTGACGCGGTTATGATTTTGATCTTCCATAAGAAAACCGTAAAACTAGCTGAACAGGCACAAGAGGCGGAGAGAAGCAAAACTGGTCTGTAATTTGGAATATGCGTTTCAGAACAGGTATTAACAAACAATCAATTTCCTCAGTGATTTGTAGAGACTGCTCTGAAGAAGGGCATCCAAACAAGCGATACAAAGCTTGTCCTCAAAACAAGAATCACGGCAGAAATCAAGGCAAGAGACATCAATGCATCACCAGAACTTTGCTCACTCTTATTTTATAGTTGAAAAAAAAACAAAGAAAACTGACAGCTGAGGAAGAAGCCGAGCATTCCAGGCAAAAGAAGCGCGGCAGGGCTTCGAAGGATGAAGAGACAAGGAACAAAAATATCCCATCTAGGCCATGTCCAGCCTGTGGTTCGACTGAGCATGCTTCTGCAAGAAGCAGGTCTTGTACGGATCATGCAAAAACTATAAATGAAAAAGTCAATGAAGAACTTGGAAAAGATTACGAAAGATACACAAGAAAGCTACCGCTTGATTCTATCATCCGTCCAGAGTACCGTGAGGAACTCAAAAGGAAACTTACGAATCTGTGCGGCTTTTTGCGCGAAGAAGTCTTCCGAGTTCAAATCGTCGTGAATGGTTACATTATCTCGAACGCCGATCAGGAAATAAGTGCATACATTTACACGCAATGTTTCTGGTATTCTGTATGTTAATTGGTCCTCGATAAAAAGGTCTCCAACAAAAACTCCAACATGCCATCCGATCTACTAGGTTATTGGTCACAATTTCGTGCGACATCTCTTTCTGTAATCTTGTCTCCACAGGAATTTTCTGGCTACAGTGATGCCCTATCGGCGGCCTGCAAGACATTGGCAACCTGTTATACCAATAACATCGTCGAAACTTTTGAGAACCGAGTGGTGCAGTATTCAACCCGCAATTTGAAAGCAGAAATGCCGGTAAATATGTTTGTAATCAATAGAGACATAATAACCAACTTCATTCTTGCTTTTTCTAGGAACCTCCAAATGGTCGTATAAAAGACCTCGCTAGGAGTATATCTACGAACGGGTCTGTGGCGGGGATCCCCTATGGCCTGATGCAGTTCCCTTGATCTCTACGCATATAACCAGCGCAGTTAATTCTCTCTGTGAGGAGCTATCCAGTGTTATCCTCGTCACTGCAATGGCAGAGACCATGTCCGCTTCCCCAGGGAGATTTGTACCGGCGCTACGTTATATCTTGAGTATCTATGACGAAGAATATGAAAACAGCAAAGGTTCTGATGTCGAGAAACTCCCACGGCGATTCAGCCTATCACCCATGCCGTCTACAAAGTGGCGATTCACGACAATCAATGCAAAAGCCTTATCATGCTTAACAGAATCCACTTCTGAAGGTGGTTTTGAGCAAAACACTGCCTTATTTCATACCGTCTTTGACTTTACCAAACTAGGATACAGAAGGTAAGATAGAGAAAAGTCATTGATAAAAAGAATTCTAACTGCAGGATGCTTAGCGTTGAAGAATTGAAAAACTCATCGGTGGATCGTGGCGTTCTCTTCACTGATCAAATTCTCTCAGACGGTTTCGCAGTTGACTTCCAGTTTGCCAGAAAATCGGCAAAGAAAGAAAGAGCTACAGTGAACGCAGAGCTCACTGCCACCGATTTTACAGAAGAGGAGATAACTGATTATTTCCAACCGTGTGCAGTGGACCCCGACCGATCGCAAGTGTTTACGGCCGCATATGGGTGCGGCAACAGTCCACATGAAATTCGCAGATGCAGTACAAGGGAGTACTATACTTACATTGGATCCCCTTTGCGCCAAAAAATAATTCAGGCGGAAAAGAAAGAAACAGGTATTGAGGCCATTGGGACGGATTTAGAGACTGGCAAAACACAGAGTCTCGAGGTGTATGATACCTATGTCCGTTGCACCTTTCAACATATGAATGTGCTATTTGCGTTCTATGGGCAGACGAAAGCAGAGGGACGATTTCGGAATTACCAGGGCCGTCAGCGCGCTCCAGAGGAAATGGTTAACATCTTGACCAATGGAGGGAAAAAGTACAACAAAAATCGCCGTAAACACACAAAATGGAACCGCAAGCTACGTCGCGAAAATAGAAAAAAACGAAAGAAGAAAAGACAAGCAAACCGGGATGCAACTGAGTATGTAAATCAAGTATGAACTTGTTACTGAATAACTCAATAGAAGAACGTGTCCACCAGAGTCTGCGGTGAGATCGACTTTATGCAAAAACAAAGGTTTTCGAAAATGGAAGTGAGCAAGCTATCAAGAGTCGGAAAAGATGCCATTCATCGTATTCGGCGATGGGATGTTTGGCAAAGATAGCGTGGAAATGAAGGGTTACCGGAGTGGGGTAGTTGGAAAGTTATGGAAGCACATCAAGCGAAGAGAACGAAGAGGAGAGCTGCTGGCTGTCAAAATGGATGAGTACCTTACATCGCAGGTACGGGTACATAGATGGAATAAACGAATCATCGATTAATATGAAGCGGTTATAGGTGTGCAGCAATTGCAACAAGAAAGATATGAAGAAAATTACGACTGCAGACGGTGTCTCTCGCCATGCCATACTAGTTTGTAAACACTGTGGAGTGTTATGGCAGAGAGATATTAATGCTTGCAAAAACATTTTCTCGATCGCACTGTCCATCTGGGTTGGGGAAGGACGACAACAATGGTTCTCTCGTCTCCCGGCCCCTAACAACGTCCCCGAATCGAACGCGGGTCTTTCCCTAGGGGAAGTTTAGACTTTTACGGTGAGTGTAGTAGGCAATGTTTCCAGTTAGGATTTTACTAATGTTTATCTTTTATAGATGATGCCATCGGTAAGCCTTCTATCACGTTTTAACAGGAAGATACTCACCAGCAATTACTGGCAAATTCTTTACAACTTTTATCTCTAAATCCTCAAACAATCTTGGGTGGAATCATTAATTAATTTTGAATGAAATCAAAAACTTTTGAATAAACCAGTATTTCAAATTGGCCAAACCACCAATGACGAACTCCAAAGGCCGGATTCAATGCTGATTGGTCTTCTGTTCAGGTCGGTGAAAAAGTGACAGTCAATTTGATCGGTGACAGACCAAAGAAACTGTGACTCATATCGTGCCATCTCGGCATAGACCTTGTTTTCCCTTTCTTACACATGACAGCAGCGCTGAATTCACCACGGCGCTTTCGCATCCGTGCGCCCTGCTCAACGGCTAACATTGGTCCTGGTTTCGATGTACTCGGCATCTCTCTCTCCCTCTACCTGACGTTGGATGTCGAGATCGGCAAAGGCACACAGCCATTCGAAATGACCTACTCGGGCGAAGGCGCCAAGGATGTTCCACTTACTCCAGAGCATAACTTGATTACCAAGACCGCTCTCTACGTGCTTTCAGCCAACGGGATCTCTCAGCTTCCTCAACCCCTCAAGATACATTGCGATAATCCTATCCCACTTGGTCGTGGTCTTGGTTCTTCTGGCGCTGCTGTCGTTGCTGGTGTTCTCCTCGGAAACGCATTGGGTCAATTGAACATGGATAAAGACCGGTTACTGGATTACTGTCTGATGATCGAGCGCCATCCGGATAACGTAGCGGCTGCTCTGATGGGTGGTTTCGTCGCCTCCTACTTGCGTGAGCTGGATCCCAAGGATTGGGAAGGTGTCCCAGCGTCCGAATCTCTGCTTGAAATTGCATTATCGCAAAATGTACCACCACCGCCACGCGGCATTGGTCACTTTGTACGACTTGGATGGGCCAAAGAAATCAAGGCGATTGCTATTATCCCGCAGTTTGAAGTGGCTACAGCAAAAGCTCGCGCAGTATTGCCATCTCATTACGAGCGGGCAGATATGGTATGGCTTTTCTTTTACTTACTTTGAGAAATACGTCTTATACTAAAAACGGAACAAATCAAAGATTTTCAACTTCCAACGATTGGCCGTGTTGACCACTGCTTTGGGCCAGTCGCCGCCAGATGCTGATCTCATTTTTAACGCAATGCAAGATAAAGTTCATCAGCCTTATCGCAAGGTCTTGGTAATGTGTTATATTCTCTTGTATCTAATTCTATTTTCAGCTCATGTTATTAATGAATATTTTTCTTTTTGTAACAGATCCCCGGTCTTCCAGAAGTTTTGTCAACAATCACTCCAAAGACACACGATGGTCTGCTGGGCATTTGCTTGTCAGGAGCCGGTCCGACCATTTTGGCTTTGGCCACGCACAATTTTGAAGCGATTGCCACTGCAGCTGAAGCAGTATTCAAGAAACATGGCATTGAATGCATACACAAAGTTTTAGAAGTTGTAGACGATGGTGCTACGCACGTAGACTTGGAATAGAACAAAAAAAGCATAACCAATTAAAGACCCAAAAATGGAAAAAAGAAAAAAAGCTATCTTTGTGTTACATGTCGTATCGGGTACACGGTCATATCCTTTTTTGTGAAATCAGAAAAAAACACGACTATTCAGTCGATACGCCAAGAGTCGTGCATATCTTCTTTCTTCTGTTTTTCTTTCCGTTTCATACTATGTACCTGTTACGAGTAAATCTATTGGTTTGCTTCTTCATCACAACCGCCTTAGGACTTAAATATGGTGAACGATGCCAGCCAGGGGGTTACTATACGACGTAAGACATATTGGAAAAAAGACATTACGCCCTATGTCGTTAACATGCATCCGGGAAGAAAAGAATTACCTGGCAATATATGGATGCATGCGATAGCATCTATTTGTACTGCAGTTACAGCACTAGTACATGTCAATACAAGGAATGTGCAAACAGCGACTATATTGCAAAGTAAAGTATACTCAACCATAGCCATTGGATCCTTGCAAAAGCTCACTCGGGATGCAATAGCTGGGATCCTAAACTCCATCCATTTCCCGCACGATGCAACTCAACCACATTTTGTCCAGATAATGGTTCGAAATGTACAGCTTTAGTTAATGTGGGTGGCCATTGTGACATTGTAAGTCCTCAACAACGGATCATGGCGTCTTGATTGATTTGCATCTTCCTAAGGAACGAGACGATGAATGTGTTGGCGGAAAAACTGCCATATGTCTGAATTCGACCTGTTTTATCAAAGGTGCCCCATTAGGTGGCATTTGCGGTGATGATAGGTACTTAGAAAAAGCCTCTCTTGCTTGTCATATCTTATTTTTGGCTAAGCCCGTGATATATGTATACGTAGCACGGACTATGAATCGTATGACGCCGATGGTAACGTTGTAGCCCAAACTATCATCCGTGACAACTGCACGGTTGGAACCTACTGTGGGCCTAGTTGGAAGTGTATCTCATCCAAACCGAATGGGGCGTACTGTCAGCAGGACAGGGAGTGTTTGTCACAAACTTGCAGCAACAATGACGTCTGTATTCAGGGTCCGGATGTGTTCCACTCAATTCCGGTATGGCTTTGGGCTGTGGTGGGTGTCTCTGTACTTGTATTTGTGGCATTAGTTCTTCTTTTGCTTGGACTCCTACAACATTACCAGAGCAAAAAGGAGCGTGCCAAAGTCGCCCAGTTCTTCGAAGACAACGAGGAATTCGGAAAGTACGCAGTAGCAGAGCCTGCCAATCACTTTTACAGTCTCACCAACCCGACTTCTACCCCCTTCCATGGATCGGATGGCCCCAGCAGTGTCGTTTATCTGACGACGCCGGATTATAAAGAATCATCCGCCTTGGCCAACTCACGACCTCCCAGTTGGCGTAACTCCTCTCAATCTAAGTTGAAGGACTTTACTTTATCCGATAGGTCGCTGTCAAATATCCGAGAATAAAAGAGCAGCAACATATCCTTTCAACTTATCCGAAATTATTAGAACAATCAAACTATATCCAATTTTTTTTGGTATTTATTTAGCTTGTTGGCTGCAACTCGTGCCTAATTATTTTTTTTTGTTGGCCATTCATTAGCGGTTGTTACTTGTACTCGTTGTCATGCCAAGAATGAATAAAAAGTATTGCCGATGGCCACGCGACTGGATTACAAAGGCAAACGTTATTCGGGCCTCTGCTCTCCGTTTGATTCCTGTACAACGTTGGCTATTTTTGGTTCGCACATATACTTTTTCCAGACAACTGTTTCCTAAGGATGCATATATGGTTAGCGATTTGGGTTTGGCGCGTTCATAGGCCGCCGAGAACAGGTTCCGTCAAACCGACCAAAATGCTGGCCTCCTCTAACAGCACGTACAAGAAAAAGGACCAGAAAAGTTTTGAATTCACGCAAGAGCGTTCAAAATAGACCTTCGCAACTCGGGATTGACGCTTTGAACAGTCGATCATCTCATGTGGATCGGTTTAATTATTTGATCCACGCAAAGCAAATGGTAATAAAATGAACTAACCCTTAGTGCCCTGCCAGCTTATAGCTCTATTTTGCTTCGTTTCCTTGTTTCTTCACCTTCCCCTACAGAAGCTTTGATCGGGCATTACATCCATGTTTAGCTTCACGGATAAAAGGATGTTGGTATATGCCGGTTTAATCGTGGAATTACATCTCCCATCAATTGGTATAACTCATTTTCAAGCCGTCCACAAGCGTACAGTTTCTATCGGATTTTACCCAAAAATGGATCCCATATCTAACCGATCTCAGTTACTTCCTGGTTGCGAAGGTATCTGCAATCTAAGACTTGCGCCTTTTCGCCACAGTAGAAGGTCACATTAAGCATTCGTGCAATCTTCAGCTACAATTCATGTTATACACCTTATGCTGGAGCGTACGCACTTTCCATTCCGCTTGATGTCCAGTTTGTTCTTTTATGTAATTCCACGCTCTTTGGCTTGGACAAGGTAAGCCAGAAAGCATGTCAAAAAGTGACTTTTGTAATCACATTCAAAATCGATGATCTATCTTTAAAGCATGCAATGCTTTCTTAAAGAAACAATTAGCCGCAGCCGGAGTATGTTGATCTCATTGGTACACGGCTATGGATTTCATCTTCTTAAATTGCGCAACCAATCTTTTCTGGAGCCTTCATAATGGTCTGTATTCAACCCGTGCTCTTTTTGATAAGAGTATTTTCTCCTCAATATCAAACTCTAGAAGAGTCTCTTGTTTTTCAGGCTGGTATGGTTACACTGGTAAGAATCATTTATGGCTCATGCTCAATGAAAAACTTAAATATCGTATCCTTATAAAATGTCGTCGCATAAAAAAGTGCCAAACCCAGCCCGATCCGAGAAAGAAGAATTGAGGGCCATTCTCAGTCTGTAAGCAAAGGAGATATAATACACGAAATGGATATACAAGAGTTTATTGAAAGGATCACTACATGATAATGGATAATTCTCCTATCTGTAAGGTTAATAGTATCTCTAAATATATTTATATCGTTGAGATTCAATGTGATGAAAACGTACACTCAGCAAGTCTCATTAAGTGCAGTGTTGTCACCGTTATCGATTATACAGTGAATGAGCTATTTAGCATCCCATGCCATCTATCAATTCAAACAGGATGACAAAACATACACGGTGTTGTCTTTTATACAGCTTGCTATAATCCTAAACTTTGATTCCAGTACTCATAGAGGCTACGGAATGCCATAGGCGCCAAAATTTCCTAATAGCGTCATCATTGGCAAAAACTTTAAAGTCCGATTGTAATGGTGCAATCCATCCACCTTTTTTTCCTTGTGTAGTTTCTTTTTTTTCTCTGCTGGCACAGAAACGAAAACCGGAATTAGAGGAAGGAAATATGAGCGCAGACGACATTGAATCGTATCAGTACCAATTAGACCAAGTTCAATTTGCGTTATCTAAAGATCCTGATAATGAGGAGCTAAAGAGCATCGAACAGAGTCTGCAAGAGCTGATTACTCTGTCTAGTCAGCTTGAGCCGAAGAAAACGACACGATCTCCGCGTTCTGCCACTCCTTCAACACCCTCTACCAATACATCGTCTAGCCCCGTGACAGCACTGCGGACACATCAGTTTTCGGTCGGCCAAGAAGTGATGGCCAAATGGGCCGGTGATGGTCAGTATTACCGTGCAACGATCACAGCCATTGGCGGTGCCGATCAAGTATTTTCGGTTGTTTTTAGAGGTTATCAAGAAAATGAAATTGTGAAAGCGGAAGATATCCGAGCAATAGAGACCAAAAAGAAACGACAGGGCATCTTTGAAGACGTAGTGGTCAAGAAGAAAAAAAAGGATTCAAAACCAACAAACAATACAGCATCAGCAGGGTCAGAAAAGAAGAAAAAGGTCAATGAGGTTGAAGTCAAGAAGAATGCATGGCTTAATTTTGCCACTGCATCAGAGAAAAAGAAGAAGAAAGTGTTACCCATCAACAAGAAGAGTATCTTCAAGACTCCGGACAATCCCGAAGGCAAAGGTAACAAGTGAAAGACACTGCTTATGACAGCGCGCTCACCGTTCTGGCTTTATTCATTTTAGTCGGCGTTGTCGGTAGTGGCCGTGGAATGACCAATTTCCAGCAGAGAGGCAAACATGTTTATGCAGGAGATGATGACGAAGAATAAATAAAGCGCCGCGACGATTGGGACAGTGACCCAACCATTTGAAGGCAAGTTCAGGATCGTATATTGGCGATTACCAGCGGATAGTTTTATCAGAAGATATGTACAGTAATTCGTTTCACGCTTTAAAGCTATTTTGCATGTAATAAGTTGAATTATCGATACGCAGTTGTCAGACCGTCTTTGGCATGCGGAAGGGTATATCTTTGGGCCTTTTCTCTTCAATTCCTTTCTTCTCCTTACAGGGAGAAAATTGCTTGGTAAATTGTTCGCGAGAGCAAATATGAATTTATTAACTATCATGCCTCCTGTTATCTGAAGATTCACAGTAAACAGCTGCGAAAATCGGATCACATAGTAGGAAAAGACATGTCAGTATGAGAACGGAACATAATTTCTATGTTCGCTTCATTAGCTGGTCTTGCCACCGTTTCCAAGGTTATAGGTAGCGCTGCCGAATGGTTCGATGTTCTCTGCTATTGTTCTTTTGTTGATACGTTTAACGTACAGGTTTATCCCCTTATTATCTCGTACTAAAGTTTTTGGCAAGTTTTATCGACTACGTAAGGGATAATGCTATTTCATTAAGTGTGCTGGTGGTTGCCGATCAAAGATCCTTAAGGATGAGCAATGGAAGAAATGCCTAAATGTTGATTTGCTTCGGTAAAGGGAACAGTGGATATACAGAAGAGGACATTTGCAAACCAATCACGACAATAATAAAAGATACGTCAAATCGGTGAAAAAGCCCAGTTACGTGTGCCAAAGCGCCCTGCGATAAGTTCACTGATGATCGCTCTCAACTTGTCCAAGTTACGCTAACTTCTATCTTTGGTAACATGGAGGGAAATCCGTGATACATTTAAAGGTTTACCTATCTTGGGTTCATCGTTACATTGACATGTGGTCGATAAACATGGTCAGATGTTGCAAACCGCCTACAAGATAGTCATGATGAGAAAGCTAGAATTGGCTAACGCCTGCAGAGACCAGTAAGAGCGCAAGATACAAGATTTAGCATATATCTACCCAGAAGTGGCATTTCTGAAACGGGAGTGAGCCTGCATTTTGCTTGTGGATTCTTTTTATGAATGCTATTTAATTTGTTAGATGGCGGATCCAAAGCGCGCCGTAACCCGAATGGTTGGCAGTGTCCTAGTATGAAGAAGACATGTCTGCGCACAGTACGATGCTCTATAATTCTTTATTGGGCTCCATGTTCCTAAAGGATGCCATCTGCGATGTATATAGGTATCTTCAATGTAAGAAATATTTAGCACTCGTGTCCTATTCGTTCTGCCATCTAAAATTAGAAAACGGAAAATGTTGCTGTATTAAAAGGAATGTTTTACAAGATTTGATATGTTATGGATGGCACACGACAACCAATCATGCTTACATAGAAGATGATACGATTGTGGAATATGGAATGGAAGAATAGAAACGTAAGGGTATAGTGTTCAAAGCTTGAACGTGCAATGGAGAGAAATTTCCCGCACACGTTGTTCCACTCGTCCGATTGGCTGTCTTGTGTCAAATGGCTCAGTCCCGCACCGATCACAGTGCAGATCATGTGGATTGCAGAACGCGATTATGAACCTGACTTAGTAGGAAATAGCGACGGTGTGATTGTTATTCGTATGTGATAAAGGATTACAAGTAGACAGAACATCATTATTTACATCGTGTACACTTTGTTCTGAAGGCCCACTTGCGATATTTCTCCGTCTAAAATTACTGACACCCAATCCCAGTGCTTTAAGCTCCATATCTCAGGAGTCTGCAGGGGTACTTTTTTTGGCCTAAGATCTGACACTCACCCAATTTCAAGCGGAGTTAGCTCATAACGAAAAACATCTCCTATCGAATGTGTTGGATAATTATGCATGCAATTTCGAGCATGTCCTTTCATTTATCACCCATTGACGCTAAGGAGATGTTGTCTTTTAGTTTTATTCGTACATATACCATACCATAAACTAGACAATTTGTACATAATCCTACTTCACTTGTTTCCTGATTGTAGTGTTGTCAGTGATATGAGCATCAGTTCAATGAACAGACAGTATAATCGAAAAATTTCTTTTATTGCTTCTTACAAATAATGTGTGATATGTTCATTTCCACCCTTCTATTTTTTTTTTTATCTCCTGTCTATTTCTTCATACCAAGTGGCGGTCGTTTAAATGGATACAGCTCAGCTGTCCATGCCATCAGTCACCTCATGCCACATACCAACAGAGGCGTGCAAAGCGGCTCTAGCATAGGTCTGGGCATCTTCCCGGGGTATCCTATTTGCAGATAGAAGGACGTTAGCAATGTCCGCTCTCAGCAATGCCTTGGCTGGGAAAGCTTGGTATTCCCGATGTCACTATTCCTTGGTAAGTTTGGCTTCCATAACATAACGTGTATATTGTTCTTTTAGTCACGGGTAAAGTCTTAGGGTTCAGACACTGCTCAATTCCTCGCTTGACTATCGCATTAGATCCACGGCCTCACGTGCCTTTTCGCGCGTATTTATCATTTACTGTCATTAGGTTTATTGAACATCTTCGTGTACAGTGTGTCTTTACTCCATCTGCTTCGAGAAAGCGTTACCCATCCATCCTTTATCAGCATCATGCGGTAACGAGTAAACCAAAATGTGACCCGTTCTTTCTTTCTCTAGCGCAAATTGAGGAGGACAATGCTGCAACCTTGCATTGCGCTTTACGATGGGAAAGAGCAGGTATAAATGGGGTTCAATCCGTAATTTTTTTCTTCGAGCTGTCGCAGCTTGTTAAGTTTCCCTTGCCAAGATAACCATGCCATGGGAAGATAAGCATTTATGATCGTCATCCTCCTTGGAATTGATCCCTCCTCCCCCCATTCCCCTGCAAGATACGTCTGAATGCCCTGTGTGGACATGTTGAAATCGAGGCAAACTTTATGCTCAATAGGCTTCCTGTGATCGAACTCAGTTAAGGCCACCCTCGTTCTTCCAGATCCCCACTTGTCTTTTTTTTTCCTTCTTTTTGCACATCGTGCTCCTTTATGACCGTCGGCGCCACTGAACGAATGTTACTTCTACAAAGAATCAGGAGAAAGAGGTGTCCAAAGTGTTTATTTCCAGGTTTCTTCGGTTCATGGTGGCTCTGTCCTTTTTATGGCTTATTTATAGACATATATTACATTTGTTGATATAGTCTAAAAGTCCCAAGACATGCCTTTGTGCCCCTGCCCTTCCGTAGAGAGAGAGACGCACACACAGAGAGAGATATAGACAGAAGGTGTTGTGGTGAGTGACAAGGGAAAGAAAAAGGATTGTGACCGTCATGATGTGTTACCATTTTCGGTCTCCCCCTCTCCCCCCAACTTTTATTTTCTGGTGCGTTGGAGCCTCATTGTTGAATCCAACCTAAAGAGTCCGCTTCCCTTTCTTTTCCCTCTTCTTCTTCTTCTTCTTCTTACTCTCTTTTGGCTTACCTTCTTACTCTATCCACGAACCTTATAACTTCTGTCATTCTTAATATCACATCTGGTTTCCCTTGTCATACGCATATCTCCCCCACATACAACATAACGCACGTATATATATATATACATATATACATATATATATACGCACAGCCAAAAAAAAAAAAATTAGATAGAACACAGCAATCCGCAACTCTTTTCTTCTGCCTTACATCCTATCTTTTTTTTTTTTTTTTTACTTGTTTTGTGATGTTACCACAGTTTGGTTATATCGTCGCCCAAGCCGGAGCCGACTCGCGCCCACCTCCACCCCCGGCCTTACCACCACTTAGCAAGCATTCGCCATTTGCATACCCACCTCCACCTCCGTCTGTGTCTCATGAACCTGCAGCGTCCTCCTCCTCATCCGGTCCGATCAGCTACACTCCCTATTACGCGCGACAAGCTTCCCCACTACCTACCTCATCGTCTTCTTCGTCCTCAGTGGCCATACTACCTCCCCCTCCACCCACTTACGGTGCAGGTGACTATTACGCCAAATCCGTGGACACAAGACCTCAACCGTGGCAAACGGAGAGTTATCGCGCATCACCGCCTACCTGGTACACTCCGCAACCTTATTTTGACCCCCCTCCCTCTTCGGACGACCCATATCATTCGCAATATGGCTCCCGATGGCATGGTAAGGGTAGTTGAAAAAAAAAAAGAAAAACTTTGGTTCTGGTGTTAAAATTTTGTGGTGCGGTCTGGTTTACAAATGATCCTTTAGATGAATCACCGATCGATGAATTAAACGAGACACAAATGTACCGCAGGTTACGGGAATACAATGATCTAATGACTTGGATGGACAACGAGTTCTGGGAACAAAGTGAAGAGTAAGCGTTTCCCTCCAAACAAACAAAACCAGTCGAAGCAATACACTATCTGACATTCTTCTTCCCAGAATCTATCGAGAAAAATTACAATCTTTACAAGAAGAACTAAGACATATACAAGAAGGTACCTCTATCCTTACCAACAGTTTCTTTGTTTATCCTTTTCTTGGCTAATTCGTTTACAGGAACTCATTCTGGTTTCAAGGAAGTCTTGTCGGACCTTGAACATAAGCGTGAACAAACCATTGCAGACGCCGAGTGTTTTATGGAATATCAACTGACATTTGCAGAACAACAGTACGACCAAGACATGGCCACAGTTGAAGATGAATATGAGGTATGTTAAACATGATGAAAAGAAAAGCTTAATTGACAATCTTCTTTAATTTTTTTATATTGATGTACTATCAGAATGAACGTCGTAATTTACATGATACACTGATGGCAGCCATGGAAGAACGAAGAAAGCAAATCAAGGAAGATAAAGATGAAGGAATTACTGACATTGAAGGTAAATTATTCTTCCTTTGTATCCTTCTTTATTCTTGCCATTGTCTGCATCTGACAACACGGCTTATTAGAATTATTCCGCGAGGCATATTCGCGGGTCAGTCATCGACGAACGCTACGTAAACGGACACCTTTTGATAAACTAAGCAATGGTACTTCCACACGTCCCGAAGCAACCAGGCGGAGGCAAGGTAAAATGACAACAACAGCAACATTTTTATGTCTTTGCAAAGTGAATATAAACACGAACCTTTTATAAAGTTCGAACAAGCTCACCGCATAACATCAATGCCCAACCGACCTCCAAAGAAGAAGAAGAACTAGAATCAGATTTCATGAG
The DNA here is from genome assembly GCA_000696975.1 of Apophysomyces trapeziformis B9324. NCBI lineage: Eukaryota > Fungi > Mucoromycota > Mucoromycetes > Mucorales > Mucoraceae > Apophysomyces > Apophysomyces trapeziformis. The sequence goes on from JNDP01000985.1 coordinate 36,513, forward strand.
CATGAAAGTATGTTTATTTTGAGTTTTATTTTTTGCTTGTTGTACACATGAATACACTAAACCTTAATTTCACAGGGCATTCTCCCGGCGAGAAGACTGAACGCGTCCGGTACGACGTCAAGACGATGATGACCTTTGGCGTAATCATCCTCGTTTTTTTTTAATTTCTTCCTTTACGTTCTTTCTTTTTCCTGCTTCCTCTTCTGACTTGTTGTAATTCGATTTATTTGTAAACATTGGAGAGGGGGAAAAATGAATCAATAAAAACATTTTGCAAGATTAACGAAACTGTAACATATATACAACGTAAAGAAGGGGGAAGCTAAGGGGGGACTAAACAGCGATCTTGACGAACATTGATTCCAACATAACCCGTACCTTGCCAAGTAAAGCAACAGTGTGTCAACTGACGATCCTCAGCTGCTTGACCTTTTGGATGTATGATTCGTTCACCAGCTCCGATTGTTATGCATCCTCCCTTCCTCTCTGCTGATATACCCGAAATAATCGTCTATTTTCCCATTGGAAGTAAAAAAAAAAAAAAAAGAGACAACAACAGAATCATGACAAATACATAAACGAAAAGGTGGGGAATCAGCTTAAAGTCAAAAATAAAGACATGCAAAAAGGAAGAGAGGAAAATAAAAAGAGCAAGAGTATTCAATACATGACTTCAAGGTAGGGAAATTGGAAAATATTGCAAACGTTTTGAGGATGGGAAAACAAGGAATAGAGAGAGAGAGAGAGAGAGAGATAAATGGCGAACGGTAAAAGCGAGTAAGGGTAGGGAAATAGGCGGTCTTTGTCTACTACGCGTAAAGTAAGGGTGTACGTTCGTTTGTCGAACCAGGCACTTTGCGGCAGATATCGAATTTGCAGATCGGACACTGATCCGAAAGCGGAGGGACAAAGTAAGTAGGAGAATATAAAAATACAACACCGTATAAAGTAACTTACAAATTTCTTGTGCGACGTGAGCCATGCGTCCACGCAGACGGCATGGAATTCATGCTTACAAGGTAGGACACGCAACGTGTCATCGTCAACATAATCCTCGAGACAAATGGCACATTCAGCATGATCTCCTTCCTTTAACTTTTCACGACGAAATGTTCGCATCGGCAACCGGGTAACATAGTCTGTTGGCGCCAACTCCTGCTTGCGACGTTGCCGCTGGCGTAATCTCCATGTAAGGTAGATGAAAAGCATCATAACGGCTGGTGACAACACCACAACAAGTAACATGTCCAAGAGTGGCCTTTTTTCATTTTTTGGTTGAACCAGGGAAAGGAAAGAAAGATTGTCAATTATCCTTCTTGTGACATGGTCATCATTTCCCACTCTATCTCTCCCCCCCTATTTTCTCTTCCTTTGCTTTGATTACTTACCATGTCAACATGTCGTCTTTCACCATTCGGACCATCATCGGCTGTTTGAATGACTCAGAAAGATGCAGGAGTGCTTGGTATTGATGTTGTGCTACAAATACACTTGGAATATGCACATCGGAGACATCGCCTACGAAATTTACAACGTTCTTAGTAGACGGAACTACGACGACCCATGTCCTTCTCGGAAGTGAAGCTTACCTGGTGCGTACATGGTGACCCACCCGTTATAGTATCGATCTCCGACAACAACAGCAATCGCACCACTTTCTTGCATAGCCCTCACCTTGTCGATAAAAGAGCACTCTCCTCGTTCAATTAATGCGATCCAATGCTCACAAGGGGCTGGTATGGGGAAACAACCATACCGCTGGTCCTCTGAGTGGGGTGCAACCAAATACCCTTTCACACCTTCTTCGGTTAATCGTGGACCGAAGGCAGCTATACGATCAATGTATGTTTCATTCGTGGCCTAATGAGCTCTGTTTAAGCAAAACAACAACCAACTCTTTTGATTTCCACTGTTAAAAAACTCACGAGTACAATGACCGAGGCTTCGACTAACATGCATGGCCATGCAATAAACAATGACAAGAGAATTATGCAAAAGGTCAGCATAGGCCAATGACAATATATATATATGTGTGTAGAATATAATAGGTGTATGTATTTAAAAGAAAAGAAAGAAAGAAAAAAAGAAAAAAGTGGAAAAGAAAAAGCGAGGTAAGAATGGGAAAAGAAAATGGACGTCTGTATATGCGAAATTTCCCTCCCCGCGAAATAGACGTAAATCACACCACTGTCACGCTACCTTTGTGCAAGTGATCCGTTGGGTGATCTCGTCTACGCAGTGCCAAATACATGCTTCCTTCGTCACGCGTGGCACAGTTTGATCGTCCTACGCCAAATCAAATAAAAAGAAAGGAAGAACAACCAGAAAAAACAAGAGCCCAAGTTGAGTATCAAAGAAGATCAGAGTATCCGAGTCCCCGTTTTCTATGTGCTTACCAGTCCATATTCTGGATAACTTTCTAATCGAAGATACCCCTCTTTCCAGGTCCACCGTTGACCGACGGCTTCGTCATATTTCAAACGAGTCGCTTGAACTATACATTGACCTTCACAATGTGGCATCTTCTTGACAGCTAAAACTGTGTGTACCAGAAAGCATAGCAAGTATCAACACATCATGATGCATTTATTTATACTTCTTCCATTACCACATCCAGAAAGTTTATTGATCAAAAACCCACGGTCATAACTCCACAGCTGATGATCGCCTTGCGTATTAGGACGTAATTCGATCCTTGCAGGTGGCTAACAAAGCAAACCAGAACCCCTCGTTCTTTTAACAAAACAAAACAGCACAACTGGAAATAAGGGTCTGTTTCTTTACCTGAAATGACATGCTCACCACAGTCAAGACATGTTGGTGATGAGAAGGTGATTCTATGTAAAACCAACCTTCTGGAAATGGTGTGCTCATGAAGACCCAACTTTACTTCATTCCTTCCCTTTCACCTTTCAAATTTTTTTTATTGCCTTGTGACCGGCGACATATCATCAAAGCCAAGTCTGCCCCTTGATACCCATTTTCTATGTTTTCCCACTCAAAATAGCCCATTCCCACCATTCCCTAAGACAGAGCGCCTTTTCTTCTTATAAGAAAAGAAAAAAGAAGTCGTTCCTGAAATCGGAAAATCGCACGGCAAAGATTTTGAGGGGAAGAGTAACTCAAGTGATAAAAGGAGAGTTTCGGAAGGCAAGCCGAACACAGGATTCCAACCTAACCAGGAACCTAAAATGCTCGGTATCTTGACTTAAACTAACCTATATCATCCAATACAGAACCATGAATCAATGCGTTGCATATAACCGTCATCTACATGACCAGTTGGCTATAGTTTGGATGTTTTAACGGGGGCTTGTCACCCTCTGAATATACGAACTAAATAAGAGAAACGTACCGCTACAAACTCAATAACATTCCATCATACAGTCGCTCGCTCTTTCGAAAAGGAGAAACGCATGTAGGCTTGGAAAAAATTAAAAAAAAAAGTAGAGCGACATCACTCCATATGCGTAGACAAGGAACCAATCTTCCTATATGATTTTCTTTATTGGTCACTCAGTGTTCCATGCATGTCCCAAAAGCATAATAAAGTTTTGTCTTTCAACCCTCCACGGTGCTGAAAGTTCTCTTGACACAGCCATCCAATGACCATGCAAGAAATAGACAAAAAGGAAAAATCACGAGTATGCCATTTCAGCTTGTTGGTATACGTCCAGAGCTTTCGCACGACTCACATGGCGATTTCTGACGGATTTAATCTATTTGCCATAGTCCTTTGCTCCTTTACACGTCAGAAATCTGTTTGATTTGTCTCTCGGATGCCTCGATTTTATCGACCACACTATAAACTTTCCCTACTCAAGAAAAGAAAATCGGAAGCGATCAATTTCTCTCTCTTTCCTCCTCCTCTGTGTTTCGTTTTATATACCTTTAGCTTCCATCTTCATCTTTTGCTCCAGGTATAAATCAGCATCTCGTTGTATTGCTGTCTTCTGGATAAAAATAATGGTTCCAGAAACATGGTGTACTTGAAATGAACAAGGAAGATTGTTGATCGCCTTGATAAAAAACAATGTCGCCAAATACATATCCAAATAATCGCGTGGCACTCGCAAGATACCCATACGCGTCTCAGGATTGTACCATTTCACTGCAATATAAATGTATATCATTCATAAACACGTCCCCTTACTATACGATAAGCTGTATTACCTCCTGCACTCCATACCATGCCACTACCAAAATCACCATAGTTCATATTGATCGCCTGACGAATGGTCGATGTAATGTCTTCCTCTGTCACGCCGAATGTCGTCCTCGGAAATGACACACGGTTATTTTCAATCACTGGATCTTCTACAAGCTCGAAGAGAATCCACCGGTTCTTTAACCGTACCATGGCTAATATTTCAGAGAGGAAAGATAAATAATGGAAGGTGGACGTGCTTTGAACACGGCTGAGCTGAACCAAATCAAGTATAAGCAAAGACAGCTTGCGGGGGATTAAAAAAAACACGGTGACTTCATTACTACAACGTATGGCACGTTTGCGCAGAATAAGTTTCACAGTTGCACCTTCTCCATAAGATACGTATTATACCGTCTATCCTCAAGAATAAGAAAAAAAAAAAAGAAGAAACGAACGGCATCATTGATTCAGTATGTCATTCAGGTTAGCTTATCAATAACGTATATAACCTATGAATTTCGTCAAGCAGCAACAAACTATAGAAAAGCAAAACCTTTCCCGTATCCTTTGGCTGTCTCCTCTCCTGTGACATTGTCACCTGTCGTCCACACGTACTCAGTGAGCATAAGGGATCGATGTGCTATCACTGCAGATAGCTAGGCTAAGCAAAGGATTGCGGCGCGATCCAAGTGGAACTAGTCAAAAGCATGTATGCTAAATTCCTTATTCTTATGATCTGATTGCTGGGATAGATAGTAGCTAATTGGTGATTTCCTGCCGTGACCTATCATTCGTAAGCCTTTCGCAAGTGTACGGGTTTTTTCTGATATGCCGGATTATTTTCCGAATGTCCACATTATCTCTTACTATCTGTATACACCTGTTTCCTTTAACATATGCACGATTGAACCTGCATTCAGCGCTTTGACCTGTTAGAGAGCTATATTGCAGACGGATACACTGGATACGATTTAAAGAAGTTTCCTATAAAGGTTCTAGAACAAAACTAATCTGAAACAATTCTTATCTTAGCACCATCAGGTAATGTAGATATACAGTGTTCAGTATCTGTGCAGGTAACCGCTCTCTCTATCCATATGGACCCTTGCCTATATGACTAGTTATCTACCTTTTATCCCGTTCCTAGAAGATCGCAACGAGAAACATTCAGTCACAACTGGAGCATCGGCTGAGTTAAAGTAAGAACGCTTTAGAAACATGCCATGTCTCATAAGTGCCCAAAAAGATGATAAAACATCAATTACATGATCAGTTGCCGCAGAGAGGGTTTTGGAACCAGAGAAAGTCTAAATCATGAACCATGTATGTCGACGTAGGAGACTATGGCACTTCAAGGTCAAATTTAAGCAAGATCTTGTTTCGTACACGCCATTTATAAGCTAGTCTTAATTTCTGATACAGCAAAAGAATGTTCGACTGTCGTGAATATTGCATATTTGTTTGTTATTTTTGTTTATTTTTGACGCGGGGTATCTATTTAATACAGTGTCTGCTGAAGTGTTTGTTTAAAAGATAGGGTTACCCGATGGGAAACGTATGGTTCCATTGGTTAAATGAATTTTCAGAAGCAAGTAGCAATAAGTTACTTAGGCATTGCTACACCATTTCCATACAGTGTAAATCGTGCTTTGTGTATAGCAATGGGGATTAATGCAAGACTTGCACCCATACCCATAAAAGTAGGCGGCCTAGGTTGAACTGAATATTCGAGACAGAAACCATTTGTTTTTTCCTCTTTCCGATTAAGCTATAGCCATGCTCCTTACCCCTAAGATATGATGAATGCGAACATCAGGTATTTTGCATGCGTTTTCCATCCAGCAAGATCTTTAACAAAGAAGGAATACCACTATTCCATGATATTGGCCAATCATGCTTATAGCATGTGACAGAGATAAATGGGGGAAAAAAAGCGATATAAAAACCTCTCTGAGTATGACAGGCATTAATACGTTGGTTGCTCTTTCGCTTCTTTTTAGTTTGTGCTCTTTTTTCTCTTTTTCTTTTTCTGCTCTATTATGCCAAAGTTTATTGGATCCATTGATCAAGGGACCACTTCCACCCGTTTTGTCATATTTGATGAACAAGGTTCAATTGTCACTTTCCATCAAATCGAATTCAAACAACATTACCCTGAACCCGGGTAAGCAACTTAGCTTTTAACTGTGGTCAGCGATGGCATCCATACTTAGAAAATAAACTACTTTATAAAGGTGGGTTGAGCACGACCCTTATGAATTACTGGATTCGGTGAACGTGTGTATTGAACACGCTATCCAGAAGCTGTCCATTCTGGGATACGAGCCTTCAGATATCGAATGTATTGGTATCACAAACCAACGTGAGACAACGATAGTATGGGATAGTACAACCGGAAAGCCCCTTTATCCAGCCATTGTATGGAGTGATGTTCGCACGGGTGATATTGTGAAATCACTTTCCGAAAAATCAAGCCAAGGTGTTGACGCTCTACGATCCATCTGTGGTCTTCCCCTCACGACCTATTTCTCAGCCGTCAAATTACGCTGGATGCTAGAAAATGTGCCGGCTGTGTCTGAAGCATTGGAACAAGACAGATTACAGTTTGGCACCGTCGATACCTGGTTGATCTATGTAATACTGATCTCGCCTCCACGGCAAAGAAAGAAATTAGACTAATCCCTTTTTTTCTTTCTCGCTTTTGCTTTGCAATAGAATCTTACAGGTGGTCTTGAGAGCGGTGTCGTCTTAACCGATGTAACCAATGCCAGTCGAACGATGCTGATGGATATCCACAACTTGGCATGGAGTGATGAGGCTAAGAGGTAACGTCCCAAACCCGCCTAACCCGTTTTGGAAAACCTAATCCCAACATGATAAAACTAGCTTCTTCGGATTTAAAGGCGTTAAGCTACCTCGGATTGTATCGTCATCTCAAGTCTATGGTAAGATGACAGAGGGATCACTCAAGGGTATTCCCATTGCTGGTTGTCTTGGTGATCAACAGGCAGCCTTGGTCGGCCAGAAATGCTTCGATGTGGGCGATGCAAAGAATACATATGGAACCGGTTGTTTCATGCTTTTCAACATTGGTAGCCAGCCAGTCTTGTCTAAAAACGGCTTGCTCACCACAGTTGCCTATCAATTCGGTGACAGCGCGCCACAGTACGCTCTTGAAGGGTCCATTGCAGTAGCTGGGTCATCTATTGGGTGGCTACGGGAGAATATGGGGATCATCTCAAGTACACATGAGATTAACAAGTTAGCTGCAAAGGTGGAGAACTCAGGAGGGGTGTATTTCGTCACCGCCTTCTCTGGTCTGTTTGCTCCCTACTGGTGCACCGATGCCCGGGGTACCATTTGTGGACTGACTCAGTACACAAAGCGCGAGCATCTTGCGCGTGCAACTCTCGAAGCCGTGTGCTACCAAACAAAAGCCATCCTGGATGCCATGGATGCAGACTCAGGCAAACCACTCCGCTCGCTTAAAGTAGACGGTGGCATGTCGAACTCAGACCTCTGCATGCAGATACAAGCTGATATCCTGGGTATTCCGGTGGACCGGCCGCAGATGCGCGAGACAACGGCATTAGGTTCGGCCATTGCAGCAGGATTCGCAGTGGGTATCTGGAAAGACTTTAAAGAGCTTGAGAAAGTGAACACGGAAGGTCGCACGATATATGAATCAAAGACAACGGATGAAGAGAGGAAAAAGATGTATGCTGGATGGCAAGAAGCCGTCAAACGTTCCATGAATTGGACAGTATCTTGATAATGTTCTTTGCATCGCTCACAGCCCCACACCTTACTTCTCACGTTGTCCATACCGTTTATCCTTATCCTTCTTAACCTTGCTTATTGTTTTTTTTTTCTTTTATTTTTTTTTCTTTCTCCTGGCTATTCTGACTACAATATAGTACAGCGTATATCATCCTCATTAAAGCTTATTAAAATATAAGTGACAACAATGGTACCAATTTGATAATCTTGGAAATCAGGACCTTTTTATTCTTTTCTTTACGTAAAGATGAATGCTCATATATTACACTGTGGTATCACTGATAGCGAACCGCGCCGAAGCCGAGGTTTCTATTTAAAACGCGCCTTATGCGTTCTATACACAACTTCAGTTAACCATCAACGGTGTAGATTATGCAAGGTGCCTTACAGGTAACCTGATGCTCTGTTTCCCTACCAGAAAGCTTCGGTCAGATTGATGTTTCCACGCAAAAACACAGCCGCAATACGTTGAAAGAAAACATCTCTTAAAGCTGTACACACCGCTAGCTAATTATGCTTTCATGCTCTAATCACAACTGTTCATATTTGGTATAGTTAAAGTAAATAAATAACATTGGCTCATTAGAACCATTACGAGGACAAAAACAATAGCAGTTCTTCCAGACAGAAAAGCCAGAAAAAAAATTTCCCACAACCTGGGAAGTTTTTTTTCTCGGACCCAAAAAGTTTTTGTCCAGCTTCGGAGCGAAACGGCTTTAATGTGAATGCATCATGCAGATCTGCTATGTCAGGCGTATTTCAGATAATAAGAAGGGTTGTTCACTATGGCACCTAAAGAACAGCCATTCATTTGTACATAGAAGTAAGAGATAGGAAGAAAAAAAAAGAAACGCTGTATGGGTTAATGGAACAAGTTGCTTTGTGCACCATACAATACATGGCTGGTGCGAAAGGCAAACAATGCGCTTAATTTCGGTTTGCATGGAAAACAGCTTTTTTAAAACTCACCAGCCCTCTCTTTGATGGTGTAAAAATATTTCTCGCTCGGGCACGTGTAGCTCGGTTGCTGCTTAGTTCGTTCTGTTCTTCATGACAATTGCTTCGTTTCCATTGACTTGGCAATACACGCAGGATACGCTCTCTACGAACTTGTACAAGTTTCTCGACTTGTGCCAGAGCGGAGAGCTGATGACCACTCTTCAAGATCCTCACCGTTTGTTGGACCTCTATATCACAACCGATCCTTTCTTCACGGCCATTATGTTTGTCTCGGGCCTCGCTGTCATTCATTACTTCGTCGCTGAAATGACGCTGAATTATAGTCAAGTTGGTTCGTCGAAATGAGCCTGTGTTTTTTTCTTTGTCTTTTCTTCAAATAACGATTTTTTTTGTTTGTTGCAGACAAAATTTGGTCGATCACACCTGCCTTGTATGCCTGGAACTTTTTTGTTCACGATTATCTTTTGACTCATACTGTCAATCCACGTTTACTACTTGGCTCTGTCCTTGTTACTTTATGGTCCATACGACTTACCTACAATCTTGCGAGGTAAATAAGTAAAATAGGTCCTTTTTCGTTATTGATATGAATGGGATCCACTGTTTTCTCGGGCCAATAGGAAAGGTGGTTATGCATGGTCAGCTCAGGATTATCGTTTCCCCTATATGCTTGATCGCCTTGGCAGGATCCCGATGGCAATACTGAACCTTACATTTATCGCACCATTCCAAAACCTGCTTCTCCTCTTGCTTGTCACGCCATTGTACTTGGCAACCTTTTCCTCGACACAGCTGAATCATGTGGATATCATTGCAGCTTCATTGCAGCTCTTGTTTCTTCTAATGGAAAGCGTGGCAGATGAGCAGCAATACTACTTTCAGACGCGAAAATATGCCATGCTCGAGTGTGCACACAGGTCTCAATTACAAGGGGATTACAAACGAGGTTTTCTGTCAGAATCAGGCCTTTGGAGATTTAGCAGACATCCTAACTTCTTTGCTGAAATGGCTATCTGGTGGAGCATGTATCTATTTTCGGTTGCTTCTGTATGGGGACAGGCAGACGGGTGGGATTTATGGTTGAACTGGACCATCAGTGGAACTGTGTTTTTAACCATGGTCTTCATGGGAAGCGTTGTCCTAACAGAGGTAATTTTTTTAGCAGAGAAGCGGAAGAACAAACGAAAAACGTTGCACAGGAAAACAACTAAACTATCATCAATATCAATAGAGAATATCCTCCGAGCGATATGAAGAATATCAGAATTATCAACGCTCGGTAAGCCGAATCATACCATGGCTCCCCAGGAAACAGGATGTTACATCGCACAGAAAACAGCAATAATCTTTCTTTGTTTTCTACATTTTTTCCCCTTAACGTCATATGTAACCTTGGTGTTATTCGTCAATAGGTTTTACTTTTTCCTTGCCTTAGTTTTACATGTGATAACGGGAAATGGGATGAATGGGCTAAGTGATAACAGTTGGCGGAATGGGGTTTGGTCCATGCGTTTCTGCCAAGGCATTTAATGAGCTGTGTAACTTGTAAAAAGTATGCAACCATGAATAGCCAAAAGGAAAGAGCTTGTGACATAGATTAAATGCTCCCTTTTAAGGTTGCATCTGTTATTATAATTAGGTAGTTGTGGGTAAAAGAAAAGGAAACTGATCCATACCGCTCTAATTTTCGGCAAGCAGAAGAAGAAGTAGGATGAAAGGGAAGAAGGGAAGGTGTGGAAATGCTATGATAAACTATGTTACAGAGATAAAAATACGTTTAGGGGCGGTGATTAATCCGATGGGCACATAAGGATCCCGTCTCGTGGCCTGACGGTAACCGAAGGTTTCCAAGCAATGCCGAAAATATGGAAAGTTGCCTAATTTTGATTGAGAAGTGAATACAACAATTTCTGCATTTCTGCCTTTCTTTTTGTTTTCTGCTATTACCTCAGCAGTGACATTTAATGCAGATGGTGTAGCAATATTCAGAGGACCACACGCCTGATAAAGATGTTGGAAAGTCGGATCTTGCTGACTGGTGGCATCATAATGGACCTGGACCATCATCTGTATGTCGGAAGTCGTCCGGGGTTGCAAGAGCAATTGATTCTGTGTAGCCCACCCGAATGCTAGGTGGGTAACATTGTCTGTCAAGGTCAGGTCTATCTGAGCAATATGGGTCGGGATCCAATTCTGCCTATTGTCCAAGGTGGCATTGATCAACCAGAGAGCGTTCATGGAGGGATGTGCCGTATCAGGACCCCATTCGACCGGTAAAATGGCAGCGGCGTGGCTGGTAAGCAGCAAGTGAGGGCATCGTGGCCAGCAAAAGAAGATGACGAGGCTGATAACAATGAGAAAGAGGATACAAAGCTGGATGAGAACGCGTCGATGGATGGAGGATTTGTCCGTCCGTCCCTGGATCTTATGGAGATCGGTCAAGGAAGGGAGAGGCGGTCTGGTATTATTATTGTTGTTGTTGAAAGTCATTGTCATTGTTGTCGCACGCGATTCGTCATGGATACCAATGACATCGACTTTGAGCGTACTCACGGCATCCTCTTCCAGATACAATTCTTTTCGTGCTTCTGCAGGGTTGGGCGGATGGTGCGAATAGGGTAAATAGGAATTTTTCCTGTCGGGTTCCTGAAACCTTTGCCAGCGCAGCCGTCCTGGTCGTAAATCATCTTTAAGGTCGTCAATAACTAGCAACATGAAGGCATTGTATTGATCTTGCCTCGTTGATTTCTTGTCGCACGATATGGATCACTTTCGTCACGAGGAATAGATACGATAGACTGGACCATTGAATAAAAAAGAAGAAGAAAAAAAAAGGAAGGAAAGAAAAGAGGTGTATCCTGTTGGACAAAATTCAGAAAGGTAGCACTTACCCTTTTTTTATTCCCTTTCCCTCCCCCCTTTCGAAATAGAGTAACCGTTGATGTTTATCATAAATATATATACACTGTGAATGACGTGACACGACTTCCAAATGAACCCATTCTTACCATTGTCTTTTTATTTAGCTCACCAATGAACGGGCAAACGAAAGGTTTTCCATTCTCTTGGATTCTGTTTCGAAGTTTTAAGAGCATTACTATGGAAACGAAAAGCCCTTCAACGCTTATTGGACCCCTGGTCCGCCCTTGCCTTCCCGTTTCCCTTCCCCCATCCTCCTCGTATACAATATAATCCAGAATATCCATGGAAATGGGTGTTTTTTTCTGCGTCGTCTCTACTACAGATTGTGGCTAGGCTTGTCAGACTTTTCTTCCAAAATTGACCAATTCTGCCATTTTCGTGCAATGCAAACTTACTCTCCGCCGCCGATGAAAAACAAAATGTCGCTTATATCTACACAGCGATGATCGAATCTATACCGCCTATAGATCTAAAGCATCTCAATATGACTGGAGCTGCATCCTTATTAGTTTCCTTGCTATCGGACGTTACACATGACCTGTCCATGGCAGCATCAATTTAGATCCAATGTTCCCTTAGACCCTAATCAAAGCCCGAGATGTCAGTGATTGGTTTGTCCACGCATTACGCGACATCCCGACCCTATCTATGATATCAAGGTATAACAGCAATCCGCCTTTTCCTCTCTTCTAGATTGGATTACACAAATTCATATGGTTATGAGGGTGTGATCCAAAACTTATTTTATGCTTACACAAAACATTATCCATCTCCGCTATGCTGCGGTGGAGCGCCAACACGCTGCCAATGAGCCTCCCTTTACTTCGTTAGCAACGTGTTCTATTTGTATGACTATATAGCATTTGCTTATTATGGCGGGGGCATCAAAAGCTGTTTTTGTTTTTCTTCTGTAAGACCATCTTAGGGGAGAAGGCTTTGGACAGAACCGGACATATGACAAATCATAAAATATATACATGGGCTTGAAGCTTGGTAGCAATCATCCTTTAGAATGGAATTACCATGTAGCGGATCAAACTGGTTGTTGTAGATGCAAGTCATATATATGTGCTTCTTCCGTACTTGCAGCAAGAAGCAGTAGGTTTAAAGTTATATGAAATTCATTTGACGAGTTATTATGTATCCTATCTCTACTTTCCGGGTGCTTATCCGTATGCTAACCAAAGAAATTTATGTCTGTAATATTACACGACGCACAACTTTGCCGCCTGTTTCTTTAAATGGTATTATAGTTTACGGTAACAGACCATCATTGACGGTTGCCATGCATTCCTATGTCCTATCTAAGAACGTAGATCTTACGTGCAATTTGAATGAGAAACAACACGCTGGTAGATCATTCTTCAATTTTGCCTCTTTGGGGCCTTTGGCCGTTGGAACTCTTCTGTTTTTGCCCCGAAAAAAACATGACAAGAGTTCGAGATATCTTTAGTCAAAGTCTCAAATGTAGATACCGTTGCAGTCGCGTGCGTGATACATCTACATTAATAAAGCGATCAATTCTTGTTTCATCTGTGCTATCGTGCATGTAAATTAGGTTGTGTACAAAATATGCTTTCATTCTTTGTTAAAATTTGGTAAGTGGGGTAAAGTAACTGCTGAAGAAAGCCATTGGTTGCATTGTGCCCATTGTTTATCGCTTTCCTTTTGATGGTTTTGGTCTAATGTCTTCATCGGACGTCGCATGCAGGTACACCTCGGTAGGATTAGGGTTTTGAGCAAATTTATAGCCCTACAATATTATTATCCATAAGATTGCTTCCCGTCTGCTACATACTGGAAGCAGCGTCTTCAACTTACCTTTGTCCAATCGTAACTCACTGCATAGGCAAAGATACTGCCATTTCTGTTGAAAGCGGTAGTAGAAATAGGGGCGCTCATCTGGTTGAATGTTTTCAGCTTTTGTTTGGAATCTTTATCCCAGAAATTGATTTGTCCATCCGCCCCTGCCGTTGCAAAGGTACCATAAACCGGATGAAAAGAAATCGAATTGACAGAGTAAATGTTGTTTGACATATCACGATGACATTTAAATGAGAAGTTTTTCCTACCGAACCCCACAATAAGTAATCCTAATTCGACAAATCGCAACCGACTTACGCTTGATTGCTGCTATGAATGTATTGAATACCCACACGTCCTTCAATTGATCCTATCGCATAACCTGAACCGTCGATAAATGTCGATACTACGCGTGTTTGCCATTTAAGTGGTGATACAGTTTGCTAAACAGAAACCATTGATCTCTACGGCGCTTGCTTTTGGTATTCCTTACTTGGAAAATAGTAGTAGGATTATTTAGATCGAACGACACGACATGACGATCGGCCGTAGCAGCCACCAGCAAATTGCCAGTTGTGTCCAGCGAAAAGCATCGCTCTGGTAACTGCACAACGCCGATGGGCGTAGGAGATCTTAAATCCCAGTATTTAATGGTCTTATCCCAGCTGCCAGTGGCTAGGATTTGTTGATTTTGGTCAAGGAACTTTGCGCATTTGATGGGTTCGGCATGCTCAGCGATCTGTGTAGCTTGGCCAGTGGCTACATCATACATTCGCCCTGCTTTGTCAGCTCCACCTGATACAACCTTTGTACCATCCTGGGAAAAGTGATTTAGTTTAGCAGGAGCGTGGATTGCATTTTCATACCTTGCTCCAGGTCACGCATAATGCCGGACCTTCGTGACTGTAGGAAGCTTGGGGCACTGTGTTTCCAGTCGCCTGAACTTCATATATCCGAATCTAATGTTGCTTCTACCGTTAGCTTGCGAATCCATGCAGCCCTCGTATAACGATGGCTACCTGGTTGTCCCATGATGAAATCGCCAGGAAATCAGCCTGAGGTGAAAATGCAAGACCAGAGACGCTGTCCGTCGGCGGCGATGTAAGCTGAGCGAAAAGCAAAAAGAAAGAAAGAGTGCATGTTAGCTCTATGTAAGGCTGAAGGGATCTCATCCCACCTTGAAGTCTTTGTTTTGCATCGAGTTCATCTCGCGTGCGTTGCTTAGACTGTCAAAAACAAAAAGTTACTGGTTTTGGCGGTTGAAGTTCAAAAGGCCGATTACGAAAATTTATCCAATCAATAACTCTAGTAATTGCATAGTCAGTTTGAACAAAAAGGCTCTGCTACTTCCTAGAGAAACATATAGCATAGCCTATGGTACATTAAACGTTCGTATTTGGCACATAATACAAATTTCTCCATGCTTTAAAAAGTGGAATAAGAAATAAGATCGCTCAGATTATTTTGTACTCTTCATGAGGACGAATGTGATCCACAAAGTTTCGATCGCTTTTATTTTATTTTATTTCTTTGTTTAAGCAGATGATTCTGCCCTTCTTCGTCGTTCTGCGCTCTTTTTACTTCTGATTGCTTTCCTCTTCTTTTTGCCAGCTTCAAACTCGATGGCATCCTTGTGCGTTCTTCCAAGGTTATCATAGTCTTTCACTTTGTAAATTCGAACGATCCAGTTTTCGGAAGTAAACGCTTCTTCTAATACATTAAGCTCAGGTCCCTGAAGAGGAAGTCGCTGCTGACGAACACGATCCATCGGTGGCTGACCGCCAAATAGCTCATTGAAACGATAATAACTCATCTTGTACATGAGCGAATTTTTCATGGCTGGTGAAGCCATATCATCCACACGGTATTCACCAGAAGCCGTGAAATAATTGTTCTCCTTAATCTTATCGGGCCATACGCCTATATGTACATCGACATTTCATCAGTACTGTCTATCTTCACCTTAACTTTTACCTTCAGCAATGCGGATCATCCACAAATATTTGTTAATGTCATCGCCAGAGTATCCCAATAAACCTCCGAAAATGACAAGAACATAATCTACGTCGTGTTTCTGCATAATCTCGTAAGCGTCGTCTTCATCTGAAGACATGGCACGACCGACAGTTGCGATGTGTGTATTATTCCAAGTATTGTTATCTACCAGCGTAGGTCGGTCCGCCATACCAGCAATCTGGTAACCGTAATCCCACCATGACATGATTTTAGCGTCCTCTTTCGTGTTCTTTCGCAACCAGTAATAAGCTTCTCTGAAGTCATCAATGATATGCTGTGATCCATCAGGGTTGCGGGATGCTAATACAATCGAAGGGCTGGAGTACGCACTCGAAGTTACCCAAGTACAATGCCACACAAATACGATTAAGAAGAAAGAAAAGGTGACGATCACAAACGCACGCGTGTCACGAGTGAGGATGCCGAAAAACTCTTTCTTGGATTTGCTTTGAGCCTTGTCTTTCGCGATGGATTGCTTCGCTTTTTTCTTTTCCGAGGATGGGCCAGCCTGCGCAGAAGCGGTCGATGAAGTGGAAGTAACAGAATTTGCTTGATCTTCCTTCGCCACATCGGTCATGTCAAGATAGGTATCCAGGAGCGTAGAGATGGCAATGCCGGAGCAAACGCAAACAACAGGTGTAAGAGTAAGCATCAAACGGACCATGACGCCTGCGAAGTAAGACGCAAAGATACCGTATACAATGACAAACACATGTTCGTCACGCAATCGTTGGAAACACATGTAAATGCCGGCTGGGAATAAGAAGATCAGCATTTCGAGGTCAAAAAAGAAAGAAGGCCATGCGGTAGGTTGGTGTTCCGAAACGGAAGCGATAATAGGAATATGGATTTTGGCGTAGCCCGTGTCCCACAATGAATAAAATCGACCAGTCCAAGGAGCGATATAGCCGCTCAATGTAAGTAACACCAGGGCGGAAAAGCCCAAAACAGATACACCAACGACAAATGCTTTTAGCAAAATCTGGAACTGCTTTGCTTGGAGATGACTACGTAATAACTCGACAAAGCCCATGATCTGACACAATCCAAAAACGCCTAAACAATTTACATTGAATAGGCCCATCTAGGCAAATCTTATAGATGGCGAACATACCTAAAGCAGCCATGTGCTCTGACGTACGGGTCGGTTGGAAACCGACAAAGGGGATCTGCATGGACATCAGAGTGCCGAGGACATAGAATGTAGAATAGGCCACGTAGACGCGACTGGAGAAGCGACCCATCAGCATGAGAACAAATACATGCAAAGGAATCAAGTTAATGATAAAGACATAACCACCCCAGGCAGCCACCATGTAAAAGTAGAAGAAAGCCGAACATGCTGCAAACATGGCCGAGCCCAGTTTAAGGGCCTTGATCCACAAAAAGAAGGTAAACATCAGCAGAAAAATCGCAATGGCTTCATTGTCGTATGATCCAGCAACTGAACGTGAGATATATCCAGGGGCAATACCGATGAATGCTGCAGCCAAAAGACCTGCAGACGAGTCCTTAAGCTCTTTTGTGAGAAGGTAAGTCGCAAAGGCAGTTGCGCCCGAAAAAACAGGAGCCAATAAGACACAGATGTTGCGAATATCGACCGGGAAGTGTAAGAAATGAAGGATATTGTGAATGGTTGCTGCTGTCACCATAAGACCGGGATAGACAGTACCGCCAACGACGCGTCCTAAGGGATACCAGGAACGATCGTCAAACCAATTCCAGAAATCGTAATAACCATCTTTAACAAGCATCTTTGTTGCACGGTAGTTAAACCTACAGAAGTTTAACACGCGTTCGCTTACTGTCTTTGCTTTCCATTACCATGGGTCGAATTCGTGAATAACGGATTCATAACGCACTATACTGAACAAACGTGATGAAAACGCAACTGCAGCTATTAAGCCGAGAATGGCGGTTTTCAAAAGTCTCTTTTGGCTGCTGACATCCAGCACAGCCATGGCTTATTTTGTTCTTTCAAGATGAGGAGTTTAAGCGGACAGCGGTGCAGGAAAGGCGAACAAGCCAACGGTCCGCTTGATCGAATCTGTGCGCTCTTTTAAATCATCATGTGCAATCTTTTTATTGGACAAATGCCTAACATTATGTACTGTGTATATGGAAATGGACAGATGTCTTAGCGTGCACCTTCTTTTTCTCTTCCTTGTATCTCTGAAAATGCTTTCCTTACATCTGTATCTGTTTTATTGCCTAAAATTTGGCCAGATAAGCAATACGTAAACGATAACGGTAAAATAATAACTTACGTGAAGATGAATAAATTATTCGTTGCAGCTACAGCGATAGAGTTCTCTTTTGGATGCCATGACGCGTGCAATATCTTTTTCGTAAATGCTATAGAGTCATTTTGTCCTCCAGTAGAGTTTAATCCGGTCCTTGCTGTAGGTCTATTCTTTGCCGAGCCAAGGCGCTTGGCCTTGAAAGCACTCTTATCTGCTTGGAGGCTAATTTCAGACTTGCCCTCGCGGTCATAGATGTTGAACGTGTTGTTATAGGATCCAGTAAGAACAGAGCTAAGGACATTGATTAGAAAACGAAAACAAAACGTTAGCATCTTGAGAACTTACGTTCCGCCAGGGCCAAAGTTGCACTCAAACTTGTCAAAGATACAGTCGTTCTCGTATAGATCACACAACCTATTTCTAAGGCCATCGTGGACAGGAATCGTTTGAATCGGTGTGGTGTCCATATTAATGTCCCATATCTTTAACGTAAGATAATCACGTGAAAGTATATAACGTCCATCCTGGCTGAACTTGACATCAGATACGGAAGAGATGATTTCAGAAAAGAACGATCGGTTGGCAGGATTCTCAGGTTCAGCGAACACTAAGGGGACGCCAGCAACGATTAGTAGCTGTATTTTATCGCAGTGTTTTTTAGATTACCCTTTGCATGGCGGTCACATAATGCTGATTCTCTCATATCACTCAATCTTATGGATCCCTTACTCGAACTATACATGAACATATTGCAGTGGTGAGGATGAAACTCAGCTGCCGTGATGACTTCTGTCAATTCCTCCATATTGGCAGGCTTAATATCCACAATATCTATGTCGTGGGTCAGACAACCAGTAGACCAACCGCCCGTTTTCTATGCACGTACTGAAGCTCTGGTTTGATATATCTAGATTCCACAAGTTAATTCGAAGATCATCGGCAGATAAATATGTCTCCCCGTCCGAATTGGTTGATATGGAATTGATGTGGTAAGCATGGGCTAATAGAGGTTTTCAGTATCTCTCTGTTCTATCGAGTTATTGAATTACCATTTGCATATACTCTTCTTGGTATCGCAGCTACAATCGTGTCCTGATGCGAGAGTTTCGGGATGCGAGGGGTTGGTCCAACGGGCGCTTCCGATACGACGCGCAATGACTTCTCAAAGACCTTCCACAGTTTAATCGTTTTGTCTAGAAAGAAAACGAATATGAACAAAAAGGGAAGATCATATCGGTGTTTTACCATTCGTCGATAATAGAAAATGAGCCGAGTTTTGTCGTCTGCACCATTTGATCTTGTTGATCTTTTCTTCGATTTCCAGACTTTTCAGATAATCAAATTCAGCCTCATGAGATTGGAATTCGGTGTGAAACCGATATTCACAGTTCTTTTTCTAAAACTATGCTTCAGTTTCTCCAAAAGCCACCCATCGCCAGACAACATACACTATCGTTTCGCTCGAACAACACTACTCGACCTCCTTTATCACCTGTTGCCAAATAATCACCCGTAGAATCAAACTCTACGGCGGTAATTATATCCGCTAGAAACAGGACAAGGGTTAGAATGACGCCTTCGTATTGCAGTGTTCTTCATGGTGAGGCATCTTGCTGGATGGCCAGCCGTGCATAAAGATGACTCATGTTCCTCGTTCTCATCCATGAGCAGAATTTGCAAAGTACCTTCGGTAATGTCAGTCGAGTCACTTTTATCACCGAAACACTGCGCAAATTTCCAAGTATTCTCTTCAGCCATAATGTATGCCTGTGAAAAAGGTAAAAGAGAGGAGTGGTAAAATAGCCTCGGGTAAACCGAACCCTCTAACCCTGACTCCCAAAACGGATATGCGTATGACAAAGCGGTATGTAAAAGTCAGAGCTGCGCTTTACATTATCGTGCCTGAAACAAATTTCTTTCCGTTATGAATACCATTACTTTCGAGCATTTTGAGCTTCTTACCATATGTAACGGACGATCAGTATCCTTAAATGATACAGTACTTAAGCCAGCTCTCCTATGATGCAAAATCAAGCACAGTCTCAAGAAGGCGAATAGTTTAGATATTGTTATCAAACTGATAAAGAAAGATAAGGTCCATTCCTAAAGTCTGGTAAATAATCTGTTTTCTACAAATGTGGTAAGCATTCTATAGGATTACGTGAAGAAGAATACCCAACACTTGAAGTTATCAATTTCAACTCAGATGCCTCGAGAAACCCTAAAGATAACGTGTTTAGTTTATCAATAACCTGGAATCCTGCAGCTATGATGATTGAAAAAATAACAAAGATGTCAACGCCCAATAGACTATAGTATACATATTCTGACCAATTGTCTTTAACAAAGAATTATTGCTTATATCGAAGCTTTCATACGAGATGCGTGGTAGTGGCGCTCTAGATCGGGATATTCCCTATTTCGTCAACGAATCTAACCAATTAAAGGGCCCGTAATACCGCATATCAATAATCGAATAAAATCAAATATGAGAGCAGTGATTGGTGTCGATCGCTTATAGATACAGCAATATTGAACATTGAATCTGTTTGACTTTAGCTTCACTTAATTCAAATTAGATGTACTTATGCCATACGTACCCTTTTTTTAGTCTAGATAATTTTTGGATTAGGTAGAGTCTTAGAAAGGCTTTGCCATTATATTTCCAGAGAAGCATTTACAATTTCTCTTTTTGATGCTATGTCTATTTTTTGTTATTTGCATACTATGTGTCTAACAATATTAAACTCTGCGCTTCAATAAGCAATACTCTCCCCAGGCCAAACCGTGCGAACCGGGAACCCAAAAAGCTCTTGATAACTGATTGGAATTTTCTGGATCCAATATAGGATAGCAATTCAGTAATTCCCATGTCTTTGTATCCTGTACATATCGCGGCTCATGCGTGGAAATGGGACGAAGAGGGAAGTCTGAATCGACCAGGTAGTCACATGATTCAATGTCAACCTACAAAGTCAAAGATAAGATATGCATTCTATATTAATCTGCTATAACTTACATAAGCAGAAGGATCTTCCTTGTTCTTGTCGTTGAAACCCTTCTGTGCTTGGCTGGCACCGATAAACTGTAGCTTACGCCTTCGGTAAGTCAAGGTTTCGTTTCCTTCTTTGTATGTAACCGTCTCCAAATCTTCCTCGAACGGCTTTGGTAACATGCCGTCAAAGTCACTCTTGATAAACCGCAATCGTACATCATTAGGTAAGAAAAAGTTGCTTGGGAAACGATGCCATTCTTTTCCAACACACAAATTGAGCTCTTTCACTGATGAGTCGTAAGGATACGTTTCTTGGATATAGTCAAGATTCACCAATTGATCAGGTGCGCGCTCTTTCCATAAAGAACCGAAGATAGTGACGGGCGCGCGGTATCTTGTCAGAATTGCAAGGATACGCGACATAGAAATAATAGCAAACACGGCTAAAATAGCAAACGACATGTATTGCATCACCATAGCGCGTACTTGTTCCTAAAGATCAAAATGAGAATAACCTCTCCCAACCAATTCTGCTTACATTTGCGCCCAAAGCACGACCCAGACGGGTAGTCCAAGATCGGATCAAATAGATAGCGATTGCTGCATTGAGAGTAATCAAAGGATAAGCAACATACAAGAAACGTTCCTCCTTATGAGGCTGCAGGGTGAATATAGTAAACCAGATGTAGAATGGCATCAGTTTTAGGCCCAACAAAATATATGGCCAGGTTGCTTCAAGCCAGGTTGATCCTGGCACTCGGTTGCGATCGACATACATCGCAACTAGCTGTACTTGGAAGGTTAACATCATCTAGGGTAATTACGATCCGAAATTGTTTTTTTCTTTTACTTACCACACATGCAGCAGACACGAGAGAAAGCAAGAAAATAATGTTGAAGTTCAGGAATCCATTCAAAATATAAAAGTACCAAGGCTCAGTGCCAAATATGTTTGGACCACGACTATTTCCGCCAAATACGTTGTACATAACGATGCGCAGGGGAACGAATGACCATTGCTTGTAGAAATAATGATCAATCAAGATGATAGGAATCTAATATATCACTTAGTTATAGAGCCGGCTAAAGAAAGTCATCATCTGCTGAAAGTCATACCGAGATTCCTATGGCACAAACCAGAATAGCCTCGGCCAGCCGAAATGCTCGCTTGAAACGCCAGTTTGATGTGCGCATCACTTGGACGACAACACCGTTCTTTGTCACAGAATTGCGCCCAAATACCAATATTTCTTCGATAGCAAAAGGAATGCCAACCACGGCACTGAATGGCCAGCCTACCAATGCACCGAGACCAAGCCAAAATACGGCATAGTATGTTCGTTTGCGATCGGCATGGTTGGGCGGCTGCAAAATATATGAAAACGCCATAAAGGTAGTATACATTGCAAAGCTAGACGGAAGGAAAGCTTTGTATTGAGAGGTAAGTTTAAATGAACAACGTCCATGGCTTCCAATGCTCACCTGTTGAGGCGTTGAACATCCCTGCACTGAAAAAGAGTGCTACCAAGATGTATCGGCCAACATGAGGATTGACTTCCTCCACTACCGTTCGATAAAATTTGGCCTCAGCCAATGACGACAATGTAGCAAAGATAAGACGAACGAGATAGAATGTTTGAAGCTAGACAAACACCGGTTTAGCGAATTGACACCAACCCACAGCCGTGGTACACCTTACTTTGTTGGAAACCAGGATACTAGTAGTAAACGAAACAACAGCATGCAGCGCAACGTATGCCCACGAGCGGATACTAAATTCAGGCGAGTATTCCCATGTCTGCAAGCCATATCCATGTTGTAAGTAGTGCAGCGGTTCCCAGTAGTTATAGGTCTCATCGCAGTCGTGGATGATGTTGTACAATGCCGATGCACACCGAATAATAAACAAAATACGGAATGCTGTAGTAAAGCTAAACGTGAACGTCCAGGCCTCGGTAAGCAATTCCTGACCAGCCCTTTCGAACCAATGTTAATTACTGCGATGGTCATTTTTTTTTTTCTTTGCGCGTTTCATTTTGTTCCTACTTTGCAGCCCATGCATTGGCCTCTCGAGTTTGGGATGCCTGGGAAGCAGCCGCTTCTGCCTTCTTTGCGCCCTTCCTTGTTTTCTTATTGGAGCGCGAGCGTAACTCGGGCATCTTTAAGAGTTGTTTAAAGGAAGAAAGTCGAATTAAGGTTGTAACGCACGCGATTTAAAGGTGTGATACGGAAAATACAATTTCCGCCGTTTTTCTTATTTGAGATTCCGACATATCTTTATGCTAGACAGCAAGCGAACAAATGGCATCGAGCCGATGCACGATTTCTTTTCAATTCCTCTTTTTGCTTACACAATATTACGTGGCAGTTTTTCTATATTATGTATAAGAACGCTACAGATGCAGGGGTTCAAACATGCAATAGAAACACTCTGCATACGTATATGTGTATATCTAATATTAATCAATTTACTGCTACGATAAGCACACGCCTCATTTCTTATAAATTACACAGTTGTTTGAATCTGATACAGAAGCGATTTATAATGGGAATAAGATGTGCGCCAATGGATGGAAGAAAAACGCGTGCTTTAGCGGGTGAAACGGTTAGCCATTTTGTACGAAGGTTACAGCATTAAATCTTGCAACATTCTGTCATCGGGACGCTAATTATCTTGTTCGAGGATTAGTAGGCTTATCCTAAAGAAATAGTACTGATTCCATCTTTTTTCGGGTCGATCTGCATAGGGTTATCTACAAATGGTGAAACTTAGTAGTTGATACGGTATAGAAAGCAACTTCTGCCCTTCTTTAGTGATTGAACTGCTATTTGTATGGACAGAACATCGTTGGGTCATAGCGCAAAGAATGATTTGGCTATTCTGCTCGGGCACTCTTGCAAGTATTTTATCCCGAGCGTCACGCGAAACGGAAATTTTAGGCTTGGTTTCTTTGTGCTTCATGTCAGACGAAAGGGGGGGACCTGCGCTAAGAATCGCATTTATTCATCCCGATCTGGGCATAGGTGAGAACTGACTGATCCCGATGATGTATGCTTCCGCTCTTTTACCAACGGCAATCGCGTTTAGGGGGTGCCGAACGCCTCGTGGTAGATGCCGCGGTCGGTGCGCAAAAGAAAGGACATGAAGTTGTCATCTACACCAGTCATCATGACCCGAATCATTGCTTTGAGGAAACTAGAGATGGTAAATGCACGGCGACCCTTTATAGAAGCTCCCACAATCCTTCTTTCTTTTCGATAACTAAGTATCGTTAGGCACTCTTCAGGTACATGTTCGGGGAAACAGTGTTCCTCGAAGTGTGTTCGGCCATGGTTACATTGTTTGTGCTATCTTACGACAATTTATACTGGCACTATGGATTTTATATTGGAAACGTGATTCCTACGATATCTTGTTCGTTGACCAGCTAAGCGCTTGTGTCCCGTTGTTTAAATGGTTCAGTACAGCCCAAGTCCTATTTTATTGTCATTTTCCGGACAAGCTCTTAACAAGACGCGACTCAGCACTTAAACGATTGTACCGAATGCCCATCGATAAGTTCGAAGAGTGGACAACAGGTAATTTTCACTTTTCTGTATGAAATATCTTAAGCCAAAGAGACTAGGTATGGCTGATACCGTAGTGGTAAACAGTGGATTTACTGCTGGTGTATTCAAGCGATCTTTCCCATCTATACTGAAAACTCCCCGTGTTCTTTATCCACCCATTAACTTGGATGCTTACGATCGTGTTGTCGACATGAGCGATCCTTCTGTCCAGATACTTGAATCGTAATGTCGCGTATCGGTTATAGTATTGTACAGTTGACTCATCTCATGTGTGGATTTACAGGCCTAAGAAAAAGATTATCTCCATCAATCGGTTTGAAAGAAAGAAAAATGTTGAGCTTGCCTTGCGAGGATTTGCAGAACTGAAACAAGCGGGGCTGATAGCCGACGATATATTCCAGAGCTATCAACTAATTTTAGCAGGTACAGGAAGAAGGCAAAGAAAGATATAGGAATTCAATTTTTGAGTATATTAGGCGGTTACGATAAGCGAGTGCGAGAAAATGTGGAATATCTTGAAGAATTGGAACAATTAGCTGCATCGACCTTTGGGCTGAAAACGTTCATCATCCATCCTTCGTCGCTGGAAGCTCCACCACCCGATGCCCAGGTGGTATTTTTATGTTCATTCAACGATGCTCAACGTACCTTTTTGCTTGATCAAGCCGAGTTGATGCTGTACACACCATCCAATGAACACTTTGGAATCACACCAGTGGAAGGCATGTATGCGTCCGTTCCTGTCATTGCGGCCAATAGTGGTGGTCCACTTGAATCAGTGAAGGATAAAGAGACTGGACTTCTGTTACCTCCTGAACCAAAACTATGGGCCGAAGGAATCCGCGACTTTATTACCGGGAAATACGATGGACGAACGATGGGAACATGTGGACGAGCCCATGTTCAAAGGAAATTTTCGTTGGATGCTTTTTCTGCACAGCTCGAAGATATACTGGAAGAGCTGATGAGTGGTGGACGACCAACTCACCATCAATTTGACAATCTGGAATATGGGATGCGTGTCGTTGTGGCAGCTATTGTGTGTTATCTATGGTATTATTATACATTTGGGTAATGCAGATGAACTTTCTTTTGCTTTTGTTTACTAGAATCTCTCAATAAAGTCAAAAGCAGAAGAATTTGTTTTGCATTTTCCCTTCCTTTCAAGCCATATAAGGTGACAACAAAACGCATGATTTGTCTTACCGTGAACCGATCCACCCCTTTTCTGTTTTAGTTTCATTCACCTTGTCGTAGTGTTTGCTGCTTGCTAATGACCGAGCTTAATAGTTATAATAATGATAATGATACGCGTTTGGTATTGACCAAAATCATTATTGTTTTAATAGGACGGTCAGAAACATAATGGCTCGCGAAAACGTGTGCCATTGGGTGCTTGTCTTCCCATATCCCCTGCACAGTGCGCATAACAAGCGCACTTTCGGAACGGCGGATAGGATGACCCCAAACTTTGATGGATTGACCCAATGACCTAGATATCTTGCGAGCAGGACAAGAATAGCATCGTCTTGCTATGTTAGGATAAATTATCCATCTTTATGATGTAATAGACGGATTCTTGCGGCTACAGGCCGAAGTCTTCTCTTATCTGTTAGTCATGTAACCTAAAAATAAGCCGTCCTGGCTAAGTTATAGTGAAAAAGCCTTTGTGCACAGACACTCGGTTCCAGTAACTTTATATTTTGCATAAAGGTACTATATTCGCAGATGTGTTAAGCATGAACAAGAATACGAAGTAGCTGTGGTATGGCTGTGTACCATGACCATGTCGCTCTAAAATGGGAAACTCGTTTAAAGCTTGCTTATTGCCCATTGTTGAGTATGATTTACTTTGATCATAGTTTAAGCAAACAAAAAGAAAGAAAGGATGAATAGCTAGCAAGAGACTATGTGAAACGATCTGTCTTTCTTCTTCTTGGTTTTAACAAAGATTGAACGATAAATACAATAGTTTTGTTTATAGGGTTCCGCCAAACTAAACATAACATCTTCTGACACGGTAGATGACGATTGGAGAAACGTTACGCTAACTTTGTTTCCGCATTATTCAAGTCATCTGACATTCTGAGCCAAAAGATCCGACGACTAGTAGAACAGCGTCAGTTCTTCATCCTCTGTTTTCTACAAAAGATTGCCAAGTATAGAATTAGGTCAAACTACGTTGATTTGGCTCCAGCACACAACACACGAATGATTTATCAGCCGACAGAAAAGTTTAAAAAATAAGAAGCCGGGTAGCGTACGCTTATCCCTTGCGCACCTGATATGGCCTAAACGGAAATCAAACGTTTCCTTCACCATAGCGCCATTAGAACTTCGAGGAATCCCTTAACGATAGCTTGATTGTCATACTTGAGCGAGGCTTGGGAAAAGCTCAAACGCATATTTTTGGCAACGCTGGTTTCTACTTGTGTGCAAAACGATGGAAAGAATATAAAAGCACCGTCGTCATCGCGTGTTTCCGATATTCACAAATAACGGATAGAAACAGCATGTTCAAATCAACCCTGGTCTTCTTTTTTCTAGCTTTGGTCTCTTTCGCTACTGCCATTGTGTGGGACCCGGAAATGTGAGGACGTAACTTGTCAGCTAAACCAAGTTAATTTTACTCTGCTACATTAGCACTACTCCCGGAGCCGGCACCAAATGGAAGGCCGGACGACGATATACAGTCCGATGGAAGAAAACTGTTGGTAATACGAATATTCCTTCTGGTACAAAGTAAGCGAAGCTTGACAGACATGGTGGACGACTTGGCTAACCTAATCTTTTGTTTTACAACTTCAAAGAGGATCAATCAAACTTGGCTACATTGATTCTGGAGAGTATAACGAGCATCTGCGTAAGGCTGCAGCAGCTTCGTATTGTTTTCTGAACTTAACTCACCTTCCCATTCATTAGAGTGGAATTTGGCATCCAACGTGGACTTGAGCAAGGGCGCCCATTCCGTCCGTCTGCCAAGAAACTTGAAAACGCGTCATAATTATATTATCGTTGTAATGGGAGACTCTGGCAATGCTTCGCACCGGTTCACCATTGAAGCTTAATCTGTTGCTGGATTCAGTAGATACAATCTTATTAGGCACATGTGCAATGTATTTTTATCGTCAATATAGCTTAGGCATTTCATAGCACACTTTTGCACCTATAAACGTTACATAGCTGTGAAAGCTACAAATTATTACTTGGTCTAATTGGTTTTCACAGAAACAACTTCATTACATTTTTAACAACCAAAAGCATACACTATGGTTGAAGACCTTGTTTTACTGATTAGCAAGCCTTTGCACCCTTATAGTGCCCAGCTAAACGCGGTATCATAGAATCAAAAACTTCCGGGCAGCAGTGTCTGTTGACGAGGCAGCAAATATCTTTTAGTGACCCTCTTTGCAATTACATACGTTATAAAGGGTACTTCGAGGGCAAGGTAGAGCACAATACGGACAAAACCATGAAAAAAGGATTTGCAGAATTAATCGTAAAGCATTTTGGTTGGTTCGTCTCTAAGTACACCAAAGAAATGGTTGGGAGCGCAAAATGAAAGACAAAACTCCAATCCGGTATGTCATTCCTGGGCACTACACGATAAGACAACACTATTGCAGTTTCACAAGAAGCGCTTATCATCTTTCAGATTCGAAAGTGGGAATTAGGTACTACATTGATCCAATATGTGAATAACAAGAACAACAAACAGCCTTGGGTTTATTACAGTTATTTACGGACGGAACAAGAAAGACTCGGCTCTAATGAACATGCATTGGTTATTCCATGAAGCCACTAGCTTTGATGTAGTTTATTTTACCTGCCGTCTCTAATTTTCTCGCATCCGCAATTCGCTTTTCCCATGTACCTACCACGGGCTGGAATCCAAAGGTTCTGTTACGGATATTGGGTTTGGGTGATTGAGCTAATGGACGGGTATCGCAACTGATGCTGTAGCGTCGCTGTGGGCCAGTGGAAGAAGAAACGGTTTCGAATTGCCGGACCATATCCTCCACACGCGAGTGTCGGCGACGAGCCAGCGTCTCCAATTCGGTGCTTACACTTGATCCGGATGTGCTAGAGCATACAGAGAGTGATGGAGATAAGATAGGGGTCAGAGGCATGTTGGTAAATGAAAAGTCCAATCGGTCAGGCAGCGGATGAGCCCGGCGTCGGCCCATGATGGGAGTGGATACGCTTGCTGTAGGAGTGGGCATTCGTCGGAAGAACAGATACGGTTCGCTAACCAGGGTATTGTCCTCTTCGACAACGGGTAACGTAGATTGTACCTGAAAAGGGTGGATAAATTCATCGTTCCTTGAGCTTTCGAGGTTATCTCGGTCGGCAGAGTCGCTTGATTTGGACTCCTCCATACGTTGTTTCTCTATGGCAACTGTACGGTTTTGTCTGGCGTCGAAAAAGGCATCCAGACACCGCGCAAGGACAAACACCATGAGTGCCAAGACAACGGTGGATTCCACGGGATGCCATAACATCATTCCAACGACAGTAATAAGGTGGTATATAGTCATTGCGTCAAACGAATGGGATGGGTAAGAAGGAATGGGTCGGGTAAACACAGAAAGATATATATAATATAAACAGCTTATGAGAAAGTGGATAACTCAAGAAAAAATGGTATGAGGTTTGTATTTCGACAAATGCTGATGATAAAATAAGTCGTCACATGCAACCAATATGGTGTGTTTTGCTTTCCCCCTTTCGGAAGGTACAAAGGGGAAAAGCCGTATATATTGATCTGACAACCCTATTCATGGGTTTTATTTTACTCATGGATTTCATTGAA
Source organism: Apophysomyces trapeziformis B9324 (assembly GCA_000696975.1). Lineage (NCBI taxonomy): Eukaryota > Fungi > Mucoromycota > Mucoromycetes > Mucorales > Mucoraceae > Apophysomyces > Apophysomyces trapeziformis. The sequence goes on from JNDP01000985.1 coordinate 65,765, forward strand.
ATACTCCTAGTCATTCAAACGTCAATCCCATCAACGTGTTAATTTTAAAAAGGATAAGATCATCCAATCGGAAGCTCGACGTTTGCTAATACTAGGTTGAACTGATCCGAATCTATTGGACTCCAACCCACCATGTTGGGAAACGAACAGATCTCCTATATGTACTTCATAGGGAATCACATTAATTGACCGTATGCTGAGCATGCAATGCTGCAAAATAAAAAGAACTGCAGTATGTCTCTTATGTCAATCAACGGCTTATGACTTTGATTTCCGGTGCAACGGTTAAACGAACATCAATTGGTCGCAGGAACGAGCTAAAGCATTTCCCATCTTCCAAAACGGTAAATCCGCGGTAATCAGTATTATCGCTTGCACATCTTCGCAGCTGTGTGATTTGAGTAGAATAGAGAGGGAAAAGAGCGGGCGGGGGAGCAAAAGCAGAGGTTTACAACGCTGTTTATACCAATAAGTGACATCTTTTCATTACTCCTTTCGGGATAACACGAGGTAAAAAGTTCGAGGCATCAAGCGGATAATGACCAACAAATCCATGCATATTATCTCGGATGATGCTTATTCGTTTCAATCTAACACAGTTCTTAATAGATACCATGACTTATTGCGGGTCGCTTTTTTTTTTTTTTGCCCGAGTCGCATTTACACCTGAATCTGTCATCTGGCCCTTCTCCTCCACATAAAAGTTTTCCCGACGATCATGCTGTTCTCTTAACGGGAAGTTAATACGCATTGTTTCACTTCATTTTTAGAGTCAAAAATTTTTACTTAATTTTGCTGAGGATGAGCTTTCCACCAAGTGAGCTTACTGTCTTTTTTAGTACAATATGGTACACTCGCCTGCCATCATCGCGCATCCCATGCAATTCGTGCATGGTTGCGAATTTAAGATCAATTTGGAAACAGAACACATCATATTGCACGGCTCGGTTGACGAATCCGCTGGTGTCATCTTGCGTGGTTCAGTCTCACTTGACTGTCATGAAACAACAAAGGTGAGATCAGTGACACTTCGATTTTTCGCCAAAGCCAAAGTTGGTTGGACAGAAGGTAGAAATAATAAGCATAAAAAAGAAAGAAAGAAAAACAAGAAAGAAAAAGAATAAAAAGGAGAGAAACGGCTAATATTGATGTTATTAAACTTTAAAGGCTCGGGTTCTCATCAGCACCATTATAAAGAGGAACGAACCATACTGCAACATGAATGGCACTTCATGCCACCTACTCGTAAAGCATACCAATTAGCAGAGGGCCAGTACAAATGGTAATGACGGAAAAAAAAAAGAAAAAAAGAAAAAAGGGCAGAGAAGCATGCTTTTTTTTTTTTTTGCCTTGTGTTTTTTTTTCTTTTAGGGTGCTTAGACGTTTTGTTTTGCTTTTTTTTTTGATTTGTTTGTATTTTTCTTTTTCAGGGACTTTGAGCTTCCTTTACCTGGGGATTTACCAGAAAGCGTAGATCATCCTTTGGGACAAGTTTACTACCGTTTAAAGGCTGTTGCCGAACGGCCGACATTTTCAATGAATTATTCCGACAAGAGGACTGTGCGTGTGAGCCGTATGATGCTACCGTCTTCCTTGGATCTCACGCAAACGGTGATGATTTCCAATGTCTGGACGGACAAGCTGTCGTATGACATCAGTGTACCAAGCAAAGTGTTTAACTTGGGTAGCATTATCCCCGTTACTTATACATTGATACCCATTGCACCCGATTTAAGGGTACGTGCCGTGGCGTGTTCCCTGAAAGAGTATACGACCCTTTCAGCGGAGGAACACAGCAAGACCGAAAGCCGGGTCATTAAATTTGCAAGGGAAGATCAATTCACAGCTTCCAATGGACCATGGTCTAAGACCGAATTAATCCATGTGCCTGAAGCAGAGGCACGCCAGATCCTAACCGATTCTATGTGTGATCTTATCAAAGTGAAGCACAAAATCAAATTTACCGTTTCGCTTGTCAATGCCGACGGTCATATTTCAGGTAAAATGAATACTAACCTGTCCTTTATGTAAACTGAAATTTCCCTGGTCATAACAGAGCTAAGGGCAGCTATTCCCGTGATCATTGCTGCAGTGTCACCAGAAGAAGACGTCAATGCATTACCGGCCTATGAAGATGCTTGGAAATCCCTTCCTTACGACCCAAATATGGTTTCAGCCTTGATTGCTGCGGGTGGTCTTCCACCTTCGGTTGCACTAGCTATACCTAATGAAGCTGCAAGTCGTGCAAGGACTGCGGTGGCGGAAGGAGCGGAGGAATACGACGATACTCCAATACCATGGCAAGGAGTTGATCTGTCGCGGGTCCCATCTTATACCACCGCCGTACGATCTGGTCGTTTATACAGCTTTTCGGGTTCCTTACCTGCTTACGATTCCGTTGCAGTCCCTGGCAATACGAGTACTTCGTGATATTACATAAGTATCCAAGTAAAAATTGACACAAGAGAAAAGGAAAAGAAAAACTAAAACTAAAAAAAAAAAAGGGGGTACAATGTATACTTAATGCTAAGGAAAGTTTCATCATGGTTCATTAATATGATGTGTGATATCATATTCTTGTAAAACATTCTAGGTTACTTTTGATCGTATAAGAAATTAACCTTTTTACCTTCATTCTTTGCACGTTTTACCTTTTTACTCTATTTCATCTATTCAGCACTTGTTCTGTTTTCCTTTTTTTGTTGTTTTTTTGAGTCGGCTTTTTGGCGGGGAAGGTCGGGGGTCGCCCCTGTCCAGTGGATATGTTCTTTTTGAAGATAATCCCATGTGAACATGGTTACAAACGACAATGCTTTTTTTTTCCTTTTGGTTTGTTGCACGATCTGGTGGCCAAATTGTTTACAACGAGGGTAAAGAGACAAAATGTAATCCAATCAACAAGACTGAGTTTTCTATATCAGCCAAATAGAAAAAGAATGGTATATTGCAACCCAGTCAAGAGCGAATTGCCGTTTTAAGGTCCAATAGGCTTCCTAATCGAACTTCCATTTTACTCCACCCATTGGTTTTTTCCCAACGTGGCGTACCCTTCTTTTTTTCTATCCTACTCTTTTCTTACTTCCCTTCTCTACAGATGCCTCTGCTGGCTTTACAAAGGCTACGCACACACCTGTCAACCTATTTCTATCCATATGGAAAAGCATGTGCATCACATACAACACTCTTGCTGTTCTTTTCCTTGACCGTTATTACTTTCTTGTCGTACCCGGTCGTCTTGCATCGTTACAATTCACTCGGCCTTGATTTGACACGATCAGTCCAATCCGATCAAGTCGATGCTCAATTCTGGCAGTTCTCTCCTCATCTTCAACTAGATAACGCTTCTCATGCACGTTCAAAATCCCTGACAGTACAACAGATTCGCATTGCGGCCCCGTCGCGACAGATCACAAAAGATCTCTTAACCCATACCCTGAAAATACAAAATACACTCACCACAACATTTGTTTACGTCGACGGAAAACCGGCATCCCTTTCAACCATATGTCTCGCTCAGCGCGGATTGTGCATTGTCCACTCTCCACTGGATTTCTGGCATAATAGCGAGGCCAATGTGGCGGAGGACGAAGACCTGGTCACAACTATCAATGAACACATCGACGCCATATCTGACGCCACCGGACTGGCAATGCATCCTCTGTCATTGTTCGGCAATGTAACACTCGATAACCGTGGACGATTTGCATCGGCTGATTCGGTGATCCTGACCATTTTCCTTCACCAGACATCCTATGTGAATGCCAATCGTATTTGGGACAGTTTGTGGACAGAAGTAAGCAGTGAGCTTGGCATAGCCAACTTGGTTCATGGTACGCAGGTGGATGCATCAGTGTGGCAAAAGCAGGTGAACACACATCCGCAGATACTGCAGTATAAAGTAAGTAGGCAAAAGTAAATTACCCGTACCCTCTAAGCCGATAATGATGACTAATGTTCATAAAAGCTCAAGTTATTCCCCTATGACCTACCCTCACAAGCCTATCTTGTCGTGTTGGTCTACCTAGCAGTATGCTTAGTCGTTTCCCTGTCTTTCGGGAGAGCCCATTTGCTTAAATCCCGCTTTGGACTGGGGTTTGCGGCAGCTTTTATGTCCTTGGCTTGCTTTGTCACCGCTTTGGGTATTCTTTTCCGTCTTGGGATTGAACTCCACCTGGTACCATGGTACGTTCCTCCGCTTATCACAATCGCCGCTACGGTTGAAAACGTGTTTCTCTTGACCAATGCTGCGCTGAGTTCGGGTTGTGACATGCAAGTCAAAGAGAAAATTGGTCGTGGTAGGTACCCAATAACAACAAACCAAAAAAAAAGAGGGGCCAAATAGAATCTAAATATAGTTTGTTTTCTTTTTTGTAAAAGCGCTGCAAAGCATAGGTATTCCAATGACTGCAACCCTGTTTGCTGAGCTCACTATCCTTGGCATTGGAAGGGCTATGGATATTGCCGTAGTCAAAGAATTCTGCCTCTTTACCACGGTTGTCTTGTTAGTCGAGTACTTTATGCAATTGACATTTTACATCTCTGTTTTGGCCATTGATGTGAGACGTGCCGAGGTACTGTAGTTTTAAAAAAAGATGGGGCCATGGTGTGGTACTGAACTTTATAATTTGATCTCAGCTAGCCGATTTGGAAGACAGGGAGCTGTCTAAGCGCCTACATGAGCTTGCCAACTGTGATATCGAGGTTGATCCAGCATCCGATTATTGTCCAGTCCAAGATCCCCCAGACGGGAGTCAACCTAAATCTTGTTCGGACTGTAAACAGTTCAGAACGCACAGAGCCTTTAATGCCCTACTAGTAAGTTCTTGTCACACACAGATAAAGCTTTAACTCTGTGTTCAAGTTGTGTCTCGTCATCTTGACATTCGGCCTTTTTCGCTCGTATTATCCGCACCGACCAACAACCCTCCTATCGACATCAGCCCTGGCAGAACAGACAGGCTCACAACTATTGGCTGTTTCTAGCAGATTCTGGGGCACAGTGAACCCCTTGCATGAAACAGAATGGCTTCAAATCAACCCGACCCAAATCATCTTTTTGTCCAGCGATCTGGAAGAAACATTTAATCGAGTTCAGCATTTTGAAGATTATTATGAAGCAAAAGCCCTCGCATTGCAGCTTCTCCAATCTCAGAACGATGATCGTACCCAATCGCCACCCACAGTGAGAACTGTTATCTTGGAAACATTGCATTGGGTGTTCCTATTTATCTTGAGTATCAACTTGCCATCTTTGATCCTCTGCATTGTTTTGATTGGAATCATCACTTGGATGATGCCACGCTTGCGAGAAAGATGGCTGATGCCTTTACTGAAGCGAATCTTCGTGATTGTGATATCCCGTATCCTTTATTATACCGCCCCTATTTTACCATGGAAGCCCACTGCCCTTATTCGACGTGTAGCACAAGAACTGAAAATGAATGATTACAGCGAAGATGGAGTTCATCATGGTGCTATCTCTGCTCAAAAACAGTTCAGACAACAACAGAAGCGCAATATTACCAATGTTCGGGTTCGTACGCTGACCGGTAAACACGTGGCGGACATTCGACGATTGCATTCCAATGCAAAAGAGGAAATGCTCGTTTCTTGCGGTCAAGACGGACGTCTCATTTTATGGGACGCGAAGAAAGGCAAATGGCTAGCGAGACTTGATCGACTGCGTCAGAACAGGGGTGGTGCGATGGAGATTGATTTTAACCCAGAATTGCGACCCGGACATAAATCAAGACAGAGCTCACGCAAGGCTCAAGTAAAGCGATTACCGGCAGCAAGATGTGCAAAGATAGATCAAGGTAACAAATGGATAGCAGCTGGCTACGACGATGGTGCTGTTCGCGTTTGGAATATGGTACTGGGTCACTTAGCTCGCGAACTTCATGTGGATTCAGAGATACCGGTGGTGATGGAAGAAGAGGGAGCGGTGAATGTACGCCGTCGTAAGACCGTGAACATTCGACAGCACCACCGAGGTGTGGCGGATCGAGTCATTGCATTACAATTCATTGGTGCTGTTGCTGAATACTGCCATCCACTTGTCGCTGAAGCAGCTGCTAGGCAAGGAACGATTGAGCATGAATCTCAAAACTACATTGTCTCGGTCCATAAAAGCGGTCTCGTACGCGAATGGGATATTATTTCTGGCGACTGCATTCAGTCATTTCCGTCCGGATGTCGAAGAGATATTACTCAACTTTGTGTTGTTGAATGCAAAACGCCGCACAGGAAAACAGGAGTGACTTGGGTCTTTGTGGCCTCCAAGGATGGTATAGTGAAATGTTGGGAACGTAAGCTTGAAAGGAATCCCAATGATGAAATCATGCCTTTTTCGTCGAGGACAAGATGGACATGCGCCTACACGCTTGATGGACACGACGGACATGCGATTACGGCTCTTGCAGCTGAGCTTTCCGTTGGAAGCGTTGGTATTCTGGTGACTGGTTCCAGCGATGGAGCTGTCAAGGTATGGAATATGGAAACAGGAGAACCGATTTGTACATTATCTGGGGGAGGAATGAAAAAGACGAAGACGCCTGAGATACATATTGGAGGTCCATTACTGAAGTTCAGCAAGATCAGCGAAGTTTCGCACGAAAAACAACCTAGGGCGGATGACCAGAGACGTTCACGGAGTTGTCATCGGGGATCGATTACGCAAGTTGTCATCACTCGGTATTGCGATGTGGAGTCCATGCCGGATCAGTGTCGCGGTTGTGACACATGTTTTGGGAACGGCTTTTTGATCGCATCGTGTTCGGTAGATGATATGGTGCATGTGTGGCGATTAGAGCGTTCAAATGGACATCACGACAATCGTGCGCTTTGTAGCGTAGACTATCATCTTAAGCAGTATAGGCGAGTGCGAACCGATGTGACCGAGGCAAATCGATCGTCATCCCCCAAACCGAAGAGGCCACGACAGGTATCTGTTTCGAGTACAGGCAGTGTACCATCACGGCTCATGTTTCGTCACATTCGACCCAGCCGACCAGTCAGGCAGGTGTCGGGGGATGATGGCCTTACGGATGGGCTTGTGGATATAGAGCAATTAGGAGGAGACAATCATGCAGAACTTATTCCATCGTTTTTGGGAACCATTGATCAGCTCGCTGGACGAGATCTCGTATTTTGTGAAAATATGGTGTTAGCAGGTGTTCGGCAAAAACGGACACCGGATGGGGTAGCGTCAAATCAATGGGAAGTATGGTTTGCGTCACTGCAATACCAGGAATCTGCATTGAGGATACCCGTGGAGACACATGATCTCGATCATGAAGCCACCGTTGAATTATCGAATAACAAGCCGCATGTGGATTTATGGGGCAGTCTGCTGAGAGAGGGTCGATATACAAGGCACGTGGCGCCGAAAGTGGATTCCGATGAGGAAGATCTAGAGGAGGCCCACGAAATCTTACCATTTTCAACCATTCGGCATGTTGTACCACTTGGCGGATATGGATTGAGCTGTGATTTCGGGAACTTTGTGAAACTTGTCAATTTTGAAGATCGGAGGAAGCAAGTGTACCATGACAGATCCTCTTCCTCCTCACCCGCCGTTATAGCAGATTCGGATTGTGGGGCTGATTGTGGCACGTGCGCTTCTGGACAGGCTGGTCAATGTCCATCCGAGAAGTTGTAATCGGCTCACAAAAGATAAAAATTCTTCGTCATTGCATATGGTTCTGTTGTCATTCACAAGTGACCGGATCATAAAACGCCTACCTCATTTCCCTTGCATAAAATAAAAAAAAAGAGGAAAAAACAACAAAAAAGTATAACAGCGTTCCGATTTGGACCCGGTCCACCCGTCTATGCTATTCTAGTGAAGGAATACGATCATGATGGCTTTCTGTTTCTGTGTCCTAGGGATGTCTACAAGAGAGACAAACACAGAGAGAAAGAGATCTCATAAACAAACAACAGCCAAAGAAACAAAAAATAAAAAACTGTACTTGTTGCTTTGCTATATATACGTATGTAAGTTCTGGATCAGGATGCATTTTACTTTATCATCATATAAGAATAAAACGACCTTCAACCCTCCCCCCTGAGATCTAAATAGGACCGCCTCATCCCTTGTACTTTCTAAGCCCCTAAGTTTTGAGGGCTTCTCTCTCTCTCTTCAAGTCATTTCCCTTACCGGCACGGACTATTCCCGCTCTTATATATCTCTCTCTTTCTCTTTCTCTCTCTCTCTCTCTCTCTCTCTTTCTTTTTTTTTTCACCCGATCCAATTATTCCTTTTCATCTTCGTGATATGTATAAATCATGGCTTCGTTATTTCACTTAAATCGACAAAAGAGAATCTGGTTGATGCTTTTCCTAAACGGATCTCTTTTTTGTGTCGAGATTATTGTTGGTTATTATGTACATTCTCTTGCTTTGGTAAAGTCAAACCATGGAGAAGAGACCTATCCTTATGCCTAATCCCATTTGCTAAACTTAATACCAATATATTATTCTTAGATTGCCGATTCATTTCATATGATGAATGACATGCTTAGTTTCGCCATTGCTCTGTGGGCTATTAAAGTGAGTTCAACAAAAAAAAATATAAGAAAAAGAAACCCAAGCTTTCAGGAGAAATAGAACAAGATTAACGCCCTTCTTATTATTGTTTTAGATGGCTGAGACGACGCATCGGAATCCGAAGTATTCATATGGTTGGCAGCGTGCCGAAATCTTGGGCGCATTAATCAATGGTGTATTTTTGGTGGCCTTGGGCTTTACCATTGCTCTTGAAGCCATTCAACGATTTATCGAACCACAACCGATCACTAATCCTGTCATGGTATTGATCACCGGTTGCACAGGCCTAGCAGGGAATCTATTGGGCTTATTGTTATTCCATGGTAAAAAAAAAAAAAAAAAAAAAAAAAAAAACAAAGAAAAGAGGAAAATCACGTTGGCCCAAACAACGCATAAACCGAATTGGGGATCACCCTACTCATTTACTTTTTTTTTGGGGGGTAATTGTAAATTGGCATTATAGAGCACGGACATCATCATCACCATCACCATCATCACCATCACCAAGAACAAGAACATCAGCATGATCCTGAAAAGGATATTGAATTCCAACATGAAGGTGGCCATCTTAATATGAAAGGGGTTTGTATAACAATAACAAGACATGATGTTCCTCTTCTAATTCTTTTTTTTTGTGCAGATATTCCTACATGTTCTGGGGGATGCATTGGGAAACTTGGGTGTAATTGCTACAGCATTGTTTATCTGGTTGACTCCATTTGATTGGCGATTCTATATGGATCCCCTTGTGAGGTAAAACATAAAAAACAAAATCATGTTTAGATTGCAAAACAACAAAGAGAATCTGATCTGTTATGTTTTGTGTCTTGTTTAGTTTAGTAATTTCTATCATTATCTTTTTATCGGCAATTCCATTGGGTAAGTTAATGATAAAAACAACAATCTTCGGGGGAGAGGGAGGGGGATCCATGAACAAAGAAGAATGACCTGAATTCTTTCTTTCTTTTCAAGTGCGGGCAACCAGTGTGATCTTATTACAAGGTGTACCAAATACAGTGTCATTAGACCGTGTACGGGATGATCTTTTAGAGGCAAGTCATAGAAAAACAATAGAGGGAAAAGGGGGAAAGATGTTGACATATTCTGTTATTTTAGATCGATGATGTTGTTTCAGTCCATGAACTACATATCTGGCAATTGTCGGATAGCAAATTGATTGCGTCTATGCATGTTTGTCTTATGAATCGAAATAGTTACATGCAAGTCGCCACTCGGATGAAGCAACTTCTACATGAATACGGAGTCCATTCGGCAACTATCCAACCCGAATTTGTGGATGAAGAGGAAGAGAACAATGAAAAGACGGACGAGACTTCGGCGCTCCTGGTGCAAGAGAATCATGATATAGGCTCCGGTAGCGAAACGTCGCCGAACAAATCAACCACCACGTTTGTTGCAATGCCAGAACAAGAGGTTTGGTTTCCAACTTGCTCACCTTTTTTTTTTTCTAATCTCGTCCCATTCTCACTTAATTCTTTTGTTAGTCCTCCACGGTCTGCTTACTTCGCTGCATTAAAGATTCATGCATCCAAAATGCATGTTGTCCGGAACCTTTCGCATTACCCCCACTTCCATCGAAACCGAAATAGACAAGTCTCTCCCCTATTGTTTCCCTGTGTTCTTCTTTTTTTTGTTCGTCCTTGCTTTTTCATTCGATATACGTCTACACAATACAAATCTCTTCTTCTTCACCCAGAAAAAAGAACAGGTCGTATGGATGACCACCTCATTGCGGGGGTTCATTGTCATGGTGAAAAAAAGTTTAAGCGGGGGAATTCGGGGTCATTCGGCAGATCCGCCGATCGACCTGTGAATGAATTGACATGGTGATACAGGAAAGAAGCCTAAGAAAATACCTGGCTATATAAGAAAAAGATCTGATAAACCCGGATCCAACGGTCGTTTATCTTTATTTTCCAATCTTAGTTCCTTTCTATCACATACAATGGCTACAGAACAGAAGAATATTGTCTTTATTGGCGGATCCTGTGCTGGTAAACAAAAAAACAAAACAATCCCCTTTGTTTTTTTTCTTCTTGTCAGGTTAGAAAAAATAAGATGATATTGATTTTCTTTTGTTCTTTTTGGATAGCGATTGGCGCGTCGTTATTATGGCTTTAAAATCCAAAAGAATCGCACCGTATTGTGATTATTGAGGAACGTACCCATTTCAATCACGTCTTTGCTTTTCCTCGTGCCGCTGTGAAGTCAGGGTTTGAGCGTGATCTGTTTGTGCCTTACGATAACCTTTTCGATGGGGACGCCACCAAGGGTGTGGTGGTGCATGCCCGAGCCATCGGATTGCACGAGCATCATGTGGAGCTTGACCGGGAAGTCCCTGGATTTGGCAAGACGGTGTCTTTTGAATACCTGGTTTACGCCGCGGGTACCAGCAGCCCTGCGCCGGGTCATCTTGATGTCGATACCAAGTTGGGTGGTATTGAGATGTTGAAGAAGTTCCAACAGGTGATTAAGGAATCGCAACGACCCATCGTTATCGGAGGTGGTGCTGTTGGTTTAGGTAAGAAAAAGAAAAAAAAATTTGGAAAAAGAAGAGAGGAGTATCAGCATGAAACTGATACAGAAGAAATGCTTTCTTTTCTTTAGAATTGGCGGCTGAGATCAAGGAACTATATCCTGAAAAACGCGTTACACTGATGCATTCTCGCACTCGTTACATGCCTCGTTACAAGACCAACGTGGATGCCATGGTCTATGGTATCCTGCGGAAACACGGCGTCCGTCAAGTCTTGGGCGACCGCGCCATTTTGCCAAAGGAGGGCTTTCCTCTCGAAGTCAAGCCCGTCCAGATCCATACCCGTGGCGGACAGATCATTGAAGGTGACCTTGCTGTAAGTTTTGCCTTTTGGTAACCCAGGGGATGGCATTCAAGCATGGTAACACGCTTTCGTTTTCTAGATCATGTGTATTGGTATGACACCCAACAGTGAGGTTCTTGCTACACTTGCACCTGGAGCTATCGCAGAAAGTCGGTTTGTGAAGGTCAAGCCCACCTTGCAGATTGATGATGATCGATATCCCCACATCTTTGCCGCCGGTGATGTGATTGAGCACACGGATGTCAAGACAGGTCATTTTGCATGGAGTCAGGGCCGTACAGCTTTGACAAGCATCCGCAAACTTATTGACGGAGGATCCTTTGAGGACGTGGAACCCTATGTCAGCAAGGATGTGGCCTTGATCCGTATGATTCTCGGCGATGTAAGTATCCTGGTCCCGTCTTTGTTGTAGTATGTCTAAACAACATCCTTGTTCTTCTTCTTCTTTTTTTTCCCCCTTTGTTCCCAACAGAAAGAGGGTGTGATGCAATCCTTTATTCAAGAAAAACTGGTGGCCGTTGGTTCATGGATTTGTGCGCGTTCCATTCCACACAACGTCTATGCTCATGCGGGTTGGAACTGGATGAAGACCCCTCTCGATGATGAACATGCCGATATGTAAAAAGAAAAGAAAACAACATTGTCTTTCACATTATTTCGAAATTTCCTTTTTTGTTTTCTAGTAGTTTTCCGTTGTATGTATGATAATCTTTGTAAATCGTTCATCTCTCCCCCCCTCCTTTACTATCCCCCAACTATAGACGAAAGAAAAGGAAAAACAAAAGAAAAAGGACTGCATTCCTTTGTCAACTTCTCTTCTATGGATCCCTTTTGTTATTGATATTAGATAGATGTCACGCAGATGGTTCTTTCCTACTTGGCGTCAGCTGTCGAGATGAAGCTTCAAACTCCTTGTGTTTCTGTGACAATAGTTGCTCTGTTTGGAAAAATCTGATAAGGATCGGGAAATTCGGAGCATGAAACAGTTCTCCAACCGTGACACTCTTTTTTTTCCGTATTCTAGGAAATCTGGGTTACAAAGCTTTCTCCTTTGCTGTTTTCACGTTGCTAAGCATCAGCCATCTCTATTTGTATAGGTGATGCTACAAAGAGACTTTGTATTTGCCGAGGAACTGTGTGGTTCTCTCTGCTATTCCATTATCCTGTCAATGTTGTTTCAGTAACAAACAGGATCTTTAGCCATGCTATCCTGGGTCAAGGTAAGCAAATTTGGCACTAGCTGCTGTCACAATCAATTACCAGCGACAAACCTTGGGTGCCGGAGTGTTTTACAACACCACTCTCTGGTTTGACGAGATTGCTTAGCATAAACGGAAATCAAGCAAGTAAGTGACGTGACCATAATCCCATTCGGGCATGACACATACCCTGTTATTGATTGTTTTGTTCTGTTCTTGGTGATCAAAGCGATGTAAATAAGATTTACCAACTTGTATATCCGGTCTAAATTAGCAAAAAGATTATCATACAATGGCGAAACGCCCCTTTCATAAACATTTATTTGCGGTATCTTTTCTTTTTCGGGTTTTTTTAACAAAGAGAAAAAAGAAAAACAAATAAAAAGAAGAAAATAGGTATTCTTAACGTGCATATTTACAAAAATTGTCGGATAGAAAACAAGATGGTTCATCTTTCGCGAAGCTCGACAAATTCCATCAAGACAGGTAATTTCTAGCGTTTCAACTTCATATCATCCAACTCTCGTTGAAGCTCATCAAGACGGCGTTGCATCGCATCGACTTGTTGCTGCTTCTCTAATTCTACGCGCTCCACTTCATGTCGCATGGCTTCAACCTCGCGCGTTTTGCTATCAAGCACTCTTGAGGTATCTCGTAATTGGGCCACCAATGTACTATACATATCCTAGCATATTCCCACAAGAACATCAACACACACGATGCCCTCCTTTTTTTTTTCTTGCTTCTTTCGTACTTACATTTGGTTGTGCAAATAATTCAAAGCCTAATAATTGACGTGCAGTTGGCCGGTGGCTCGGGTTCTTGTCCATCATCCACAGAATGAGGGCAGACTAGAACGCAAAATGACGCATTTTAGCATGATCTTACTAGGCTACTGTGTTTTCCTCCTTACCTCCTTGGGATATTTTTCAACAAATCCGTTCGGGAATACACCACGTTTGATACGATCCAAGGTTTCGGCGCGTTCCATCCCCGTCGCAAATGGCTGGTAAAGCTCGAAAAAGATAATACCAAGAGAATAAATATCCACTTTTTCATCATAAGGCTGCGCCGGAATAGCCATTTGTTCCGGAGAAGCATACTACAGGATATCCGTTTCAGTTTTCTTCAAATGGATCATGCATGCATAAAAAAAAAAGAACGAATATTCCTACCGTGCGGGTACCAACACCAATGGTCCGCATACGTCGTGGTTGCGGACGAGTCTTTGTCACACGATGGATAGCAGCTATATCTGTTGGGTGGGGAGACGAAGAGAGAACGGAGGTAGGAAGTAATATCGACCGGTCGCTTCCTGTATCGTCTTGAACAGTAGCTGCCAAACCGAAATCACCAATTTTAGGTACCCACGCTTCGTCCCACATGCAGTCGCGTAAACCATTTTCGGAAAGCACAGAGTCGTACGAAAACCCATGATCATGACTGTATCGACGCTGACGACGATGATAGTCTCCTGAAGGTGGCATACTTAGGAATATGTTGCTAGGTTTCATATCTCGGTGGATCAATCCTTGTTCATGAATATAAGCTGTGCCTTCCAAAATCTGTGAGAAAATTTCAATGTTGCGCTGACTGTCGACATCCAGTTTGTTGGTCTCAGCATAACGCTGGTTGCGGTATTTGATGTAATCATATAAAGTAGCTGGATAATTGCAAAAGAATTAAAGTTAAACACTGCCTTACGCTTTTTTTTTTCTCTGCATGGCTTACTAGGACAAAGCTGCATTTGGATATATAACGTCCATCCTCCTCTGGATGATGTGGAAGACGATTTAGATTTCTTGCTGCTTGATCGTTTTGTTGCAGCAATACTAGTATCCTCGATGGATTCAGTACTCGTTACAGCAGAATTTTCATCTTCAAACACAAATCCAATATCTGAAAGATCTTCATTATCATCATCTTCATCTTCGTCAAACTCATCAAACATGGGATCATGTCCCCCAAACACACTATTGCTCTTCGTGAATGAGTAGGAGGTTTCTTCTTCCATCCGTAGCGAGTCCGAAACGGAAGGTGATGGCAGACTGGCAGCATGATCCTCCTCAGCATCATATTCCAGCCAAGAAGAATAATATCGGATTACATTGCGATGCTCCAATCGTGCTAAATTTTTGATTTCTCGAAATATCTTTCCATAGGGGTTGTCTTCTCCTTGCTCTTCCTCTAGATCTTGTCCAAGCCTAATTTTCTTGATGGCATATTCAATGTCATCTAGCTTGTTACGTGCTCGATACGCACTTGCAAATCCACCTTTGCCAAGCAGACTGATCTCTACAAAGTCATTACGATATCTGGAATTCTGAACGCTGAGGTTGTATAGTAGTTCGGATTCGGCAATGGACGCAGGATGAGAGTGGTAATGGCCGCGCGAATCTGCCGATGAGAAATAGTCGCTGTCGAGAAATGACGCCGGAGAATATGACGTGGGAGACGAAGGGGAAGACGCACCAGGCGTGATAAGTTTCCGAGGCGTCTCCACCAAGCCGTCCGTGCGGCGAACAGTCTGGACAGCTGTGAAAAATAGGTTCTGAAAGGCACTTTGAAATGTCGATCGTACGCTTGTCATTTCATCCACAAACTCAGCATCGATAAATCCCAGGGATCGGAGTGTCTGACAGATTAAAAAGAAGACTTTACGGTTGGCTTCCGGAGAATCGCCATAGATACGACAGAATGATTCGATGAGAGACACAAGAAGCATTTTCGTTTGTTGTCGCTTCGAAATTATTTCGTCCATTGGCAATACTCGACCACTCATCGTCGGACCGTTCTGACAGGCTGAAACAATCGAACAATCGCCATCATAACTGGAACCCTCCAATGTTGTAGGCCCTAATTGTTTGATATATTATGGTAAATATCCAAGTTACCATGATCCAGTTACTTACGCTTGAGGTTGAAAACGGCCTGAAGGTCCACAGAGGAAGCCTCGGGGCTCGACCGGCTAGGCCGTGAAAAGAACTTACTGGAACATTCTGGAGAATCAGTGGTGTCGGCAAAGGTGGAGATATTGGACTCAAGTGCAGTATCTTCAAGCAATGTCATCTTAATGAGTTAGAAAGAATGGAACATGAATGGAAGGCGGAAGAAGGAACACGTTGCAGCAATAGGGATGCGAGAATGCTGTTAGACCAATCATAATAGCGGACTTGGAAATAAATTGTTCTACAACGGTTTTGGTAAGGACAAGCTTCGTTTGCCCAATGGGAGTCATAGCGGATGTGTCTCTCTCACACAACGATATGAAACCTTGTAACTTTAAAGTGCTTCTTTCTGATCGAATGAATGATCGTATGTTTCTATGGCAGACTCAACTAAAACGAATTGGAAGGTCTGAGTATCTCTAAGCATAGTCTATTTTCAATTACGCAAGGTGGGTTCTCTTTTTTGATGGCCTGACTCATTTTATGTCAATATGGAAAAAGCTGGAAAATATTTTATTTACGAAATCTAAGAGTAATGAAGGGGAAAAGGGAAAGGTACTTTTTACAAATAAGTTGGCGATGCAACTGTATTGATGGTTGTGATGATTAATATGCGTGATTTTTCTTCAGTGATGTGGTTGTCATTGGTGTTTTAATGCAATTCATACACTTCGTCTGGCTTCTGTGTTTGCACCAAGACATGTTCCATATTCCGAGGTCGTACAAAGGCATTTGACATTGGTGTCACGTCAGAAAATGCTGGCATCCGGATGCTAGCTGTTCGTTTCGGGATGGTGTTGTGATATGTCAGTGCTGTATTACGTGGTATTGGTTGAGAGAGAATACCGAGGCTCCGCGATCGTTGAAGGTTATCTCGCATTCGAGCCATTCTCAGTGCAAAATCCTGTTGCTGAGATGGCACCTGGCCTTGACTTGGCAAGGACAATTTTCCAAGTTCCATCTGAGTCTTGGAGCTTGTCTCACCAAGCATCAATTCCTCCACCACTTCCGCCGGCGCAGGAACGGTGCAAACGGAAGGAAATACACCCTTGAGCCCAGTGGCCACATTATATCCTAACGCCCATCCGTCGTCAAACTTTGCCGATAGATAAATAACGTCACCAATCTGCAACACAAGCTCATCAGCCAGCTGGGCCGTATAAGGATGGATGACTAAATGGAATTCTTCGGTCGGAACCTGTGCTTCGCTCCAACTTGGGGTGTCGGGCTTAAGCGGCAATTGCGTAAACATCGGAGAACGCGCCATTGGCGACGCAGCCATTTTGTTTGAACCGATAGCTGTAGAACTGCTGTTAGAGACATCGGCCAGCCGACTGTATATCCGCTGGTCTTCATCGAAACTGTATTCCTTAAACGTAAAATGATCTGCTCTAGATTGTCGCTTTTTCCGGATAAAAAACCACCAGATTGCACAGACTATCATAATAATACCCCCCAGCAAGCCAGCCACAAGACCAGCAATAAGCGGTATTGGTATGCCCGAACTTGGAGAACCACACCTGTCCGGAGTAATAGTGCTGCAGCATGTATCACTTGCGTTTGTCTGACAATAGGCACAGGCGCTTGTGGTGTCTCCAAAACCTAAATTTACAGAAACTAAGCGATCCAAGATAGCCCTTCTTCTTCAATTCCACATACCGCAAAAAAGATCTTCGTTGACAGCGCCAGAAATGCACGACGACGAGTTTTGACCGTTCCGTGATGCCGTTACACTACATGATTGTCTCATCCCAGAGATCGCTCTGTTTCGTGTTTCCGTGTCCTGACAAACATTTGTATCGTTTGTGATGTGTATGACACTGTCAACGAAAGCATTACAGGTCGATTGACATGCGGGCTCTGGAAACAGATCGTGGTCGTAGTTGCATGGTAAAGAAAACTTCGTATCAAAGATAACGCTAGCACACAGGAGCGTCAAAGAATATCGTGCATAGTCTACTTTCGAGTTATAATTCGTATTTAGACAACCCAACGGGCTAAGGTAGGTGGTAGTGGAGCTAGCATAGTTTCGCATTTGATTATCGAACGAGGCGATGCTGTTCACGTTTCTCAGGAACGGATACATATATTCTACTCCTGGTAGGCCTACGTAATAATTTCTAAATGCTTTGCATGCAGTGGACTGATTTAACGATAAGCATCCGTAGTTTGACCCTATCGGTGAGGTTCCTGATTGGTAGCCTTGTCCGTTTTGCTGTTGTTGCTGTTGCTGTTGTTGATTGCTCTGGCTCTGGTTAGCAATTTGTTGGGATCCATCGCTTGAACTATTATATCCTCCACCCCATCCAGTCTGTTGCTGAGCATATATCGAATTGTATGTAAGCGTCCATAATAGAATGACCAAGAGCAATACGATGGATCCATTCATGATACACAAGGGCGATACACTTGGAATGAGAAAGCGACAAAGAGAAGACAAAGAGAGAGAGAAAGAGAGAGAAAGACAGAGAAAGAAAGACGCGAAAGTTGAAACGAATGACTGATGAGATGCACAAATGATGTTGAAGCTTAAGGCATGGGCAGTTTACAGAAACGTGTCAAGGGTTGACATATAAATAACTGCTGCTCAAGTGGGAGCACGGAAAAAAATTGGGTTTAAAAATTTTCGTACGGGTAGAAAACCGTGGTAATTCCATGTTGCGAACTGATTGTTTTCAGGTACCAGTATAAACATATATCATCTGTAAGAAAAACGATACGTTCAAATTACCTATCCATTCGTAATTGAGATGTTTTTATTTGTTAAATCGACGTAATTTTCCATAGATTTGAAGCGTCGAAGTTTTTAGATTTTTTCGATCAGCAATGTGTAACGTGAAAGCGGAGACAAAAACCACAGTGCATTTTCTAACGTGTCTTTCTTTCTGTCTTTCCATCTTCAATGGTGCGATTACGCTGCACAAGCCGCACTTTTTAGGTTACATTAGTTTACTTGCAAGTTTATAATTAGGTGTGGATTCCCATTCTAGCGCTTTCGCCGAGAAAAATGGTGTGGCAGTGGCGTGCAAAGGGTGTGTTCAAGCCACATAGCAAGGCGTCAAGGTTTAAATATAGTAATCTTTCCCAAAATGGAGGCGATATTTAAACCAGAGGACAAAGAAGAGATATGGAGAGATTTCCCATGGTTTGAAATCGCTTATCTCCTTCGCAAATATATGCCGTAATACACAAAATGTGTGATACTGTATGGCGTCAGTAGAACATTTGAGTGGATATGTCGTTCCATCTTCTTTTACAACCTAGACAGTAATTAACGTAGTACTTTCGATGATTGGGGTATTTCTGCCCTGAGCCCATCTTGTATATCCCCTGAAATTATGTCTCTGTCACTTGGCCAATATATTTGCAGCGCTTTAAGTCTTTCCTCTTCCGAGTTAACTTTACTTAAACCTAAGGCAAGGGTAGCATCCAATATGCTCATGTCTTGGCTCTCGTAGTTACCACAGTAACGACGGAAAAACCATCATTCCTAAATAAAGCCCTCGTATGTTTCATGGATACATGAAACGCAGGTCCATTAATAACCACGCAGTTCGTCGTGTAAGTTCATATCCGTATGTTTCCGCTTGTGAATCAATTGTTATCGCTTATAAACTTTTCTCTCGGCCATTTCTCTACCTGTTCACGGGAAATGATGGATTCAGTTCTTGCGTAATTGTATACCAGTGCACCGGGGGAGTTTAGACCATGGGACTAGTGCATTGAATGCTGGGTTACTTTGGCTACAACAGAAGAGGGATCAATAAAATCAACGCAGCCTTCTGTGTTCCTCGGTCAGCATGTTTTTACGTTGTGTCTTCTATGAATCCTCAATTCTACGCTCATATACCTGCGTCGCATTAGTTCGAGAAAGTTTATCTATAGTCACTTTTTTTGAAGCTATTGGATATGAGAACGGATCGAGAGCATATTATTTCTTGTCGACAGGTATAGTCCATGGGTTCAAGTCTACCGTTGTTATCGATCTAACCTTTCCTTTTCCATTCTACTATAGGTAATCACACACTCATGTTGAAAAGTGAGTAGTGAGAAGGGAAACTCATGTGGGATACAAAACATATCTAATATATACTCAGAACTGTCCAAGCCTTACCACGCATATCTTCTGCTTATGCAGCATCCAGTTTTGGTGAAGAGGACAGGTCAACTGCGACTTTACTTTTTTAGAAATACTACTTAAGATAAATGCCGTTGATTGAGATTGACTTAGCAGCCCTTTAAACTGGTAGCTTATCAACTTCCAATCTTTTACTTCACACTTGCCATGTCCCTATTTCTATAAGCGCAAAATATTCGCGTTGTTTCAAGGCAATTAACGAGAGTGTACAAAAATCTTCCGCGCTTAATCCGTTACAATTTTGGGAATAAATTCAACGATATTAAGCATCAGCTAGTCGTTACGGACAAGCACATAAGAACTTAACTTTTTTTCCGGACTCCCACTTGTTCTAGAGTTGTTAAGCTTAGAATAGCTATTCTTGTCAGTAATTGTTTGGGCACATAAACAAAACTTATGTGTGTTCAAAGTACCCAAGAGTGACTACGAAGCGGGGAAAATGAGACGCAGCGAAGGTAGAACATCGGAACGTTCTATTGAAAGATGGTCGCGGCAAAAGAAAATGCCCTTCTATGTTTTCTATCTCAGTCTTCCATGAACGGCTTTGCGATAATTTATGTAATCAAGTGTGTGCGTACGCTTTTTATTTGGATAGAGTGACCCATTGGTTGCTTCGTTTGACTGTATGTTTTAGGATATATTGTCTGCATTCATACATATTATAACAGCTAGCTTTTGTTGACAAGAACCATCAATGGAAAAGTCGAGCCCTTCATTACAGTCTTTCTTTTTTTTTCTTTTTGTTTGTTTGTCGAATTGACTACGCATACATTTTGGTCTTCCGAGGTAAAGATGACCGAATGCCACTGTCGTATAGAATGAACAAGGACTATGATTTTAATATAAGATTTCTATATTGTCAATAGCCATTATTTTTCATAACGACTATTTAGGTAGGATGATGAGGAGCGTGTTTTCTTAGGGAAAATGATCGGATCGTTCTAAACAAGTCTCGGCCTTCGTGTCAATGTCCAATCATACTCCGCAATGCTTGTTCTTTTTTCTTCCGATCCATCTTGTGTTTCCTACCCTCTTCCTTCGAGTCAAAACGGGCAAGCTATGACAGCATTTTATCTTTATTGACATAAAGCAAAACAGTGATAGCGAATGGTGAAAGCGATCCTATTACTAGTTAGTGTCTTCCAATCGCACCGATTTTGGGAACAGTTCCCTGATGAGTCGGGGGCCTGCCTGATTGGGGAGCCTGTGTTTTCTGATCTCTCTCTGTCCTCTGAGGGGTGCGGGCAAATAAGACGGAACGGAAAGAATAGGCTAATCCATGTATCTTCTGTATGGAAGAAGCTTTAACCTTCGTTGTAGATAGACAATACATCATTATACGGAAGAGATTAAAAGTGCTTGACTGGTGCCTAAATGGTTTCTCTCATGCTGCCAAAATCATTGGTTATAAACAATTGGGTAAAAGAGTAAAAGAAAAAAAAAGGCCCAAATATCCTTTTCTTTTTTCTTGTTTGTATGCGACATTTGTGTATCTCAGCCAGTCATTCTATTCCTTCTTTAAAGCTCTCTTTGTTGAACATTAGCAAGTTGAACGCATGCCGGTCCATAACGGGTTTGACCCCATGAAGCCAGCACCTTCTACCACTATGGATTCAGCACAAGATCATACGGCTCATGATGCGATCGACTTTTTGACTAAGAGTTCCCTCCAGAAAAGCCCGTTGCCAAACTCATTAACAACCATTCGTGCTGATAAACAGTCTCCACACCGCCGAAAGGACTCACCTTTACCTAACTTTGATCGTAATTTGACAGTGGAAAAAGCTCGCTTCGACCCCCAACCTTTAACCCACCCACAGCCATCACCTTCTCTGTCCTCTAATACAGAACTAACTCATGAATTCGCGCAACAACCTCAACCAAACCCTTCCACTCCACAACTCGACCGCCTCAACGCATCACCTCCCCACGAAAACATGCCGTCATCACAACCCTACTCAATACCCTCCACAAACTCAAATAACTGTATTAATCCAAATGCAGGCTACTCAACCAGTGCTTCGTCCGTGAAAAGTAAGCACACCGGCAGATCTAAGAACGATGTAGGTTTTCTCCACTTCATATCCACAGAATGGGATGTGATTAATACTTCTTCTTTCGTTTGCTACAGACAGTACGTTCTATTAAAAAACGTAGACGTCCAGCTCCAATCAGTGGAATGGCTACACCATCCGAAGTATTCCATCGAAATCTTGTAGACGCTGTATCCAACGTCGAAGGTATACATTGAACATACAATAACATTTGTTTTAATGCATTGCAAGTTAGATTCGGATGAAAACGAGCGTTATGTATACCCGTATACCACTGATAATCATTATACACCTGACATTCATCGTACCAGTTCCTTGTACCAATCTCAGCCGGTACGTCCATTGCCCGGTTCTCCTTCCTATGAGGGTAACAAACGTAATGACGGAGGCTTTTTTTCCGCCTTGTTCCGTGTCCCTTTGCTCCACACCAAGTCATCCTCCCCACCGGATGAACGTGAGGAAGACAATGTCGGCTTTGAAAGTGCACATCGTCCCAAATTGAGAAGTTATGTCATGGACCATCCTCACCACAAGCCAAAAGCCCATGATTACGGGTCATCATTACGCAGTGTAAGCAGTAAAGGCGAGCTACACAATTGGTACGATGGAAAAATTAGCCCTCCCCGCAGACCAGTACGACGTCTTTATGGAGGCTATTCAGATGGTTATCTTAGTGACGATGAAAGTTTGGCGCTATTAAGGTCGAGACGGATGCCTTCTTCCAAAAAGAGCTCATGGTTAGTCTCCTTTATTGTTTTTCCTCATGACAGCAGAAAAAAGAAACTAAGAGACAAAGAGGCCTCGGTTTTTCAGAAATATTGTTATAAGCTGCCTATTGCTTGGCGTTTTCCTCTTCCTTGTAGCAGCATACCACACAAAGCCTTTGACAGAGATAAAGTTACAAATGGGCCGGGTGCTGGCGTCCGACAAAGAATTGATTTTCGATTTACATGTCAATGCATATAACTGGAATTGGTGGACTGTCCATGTAGCAGACGCCGATATCAGCGTGTTTGCTTTTAGTCAAGTCGTTCCTCTTAACGATCTAGACTCCTTCACTCCTGTCATGCGCGGTATGTGAAGTTAAATGACGTGACTACGCACCTACTAAATGACCATCTTTTAGGCGTTGATCCTGCCGAATATTTGGGCAGTTTCTATCATTTTGATGAATCATTATCATATCCTTCGTCCCATCTTACCAAACTTCCAACGGATGCAATATCGCAAATCCGAATAAAATCACCTGGAGCCGACGCCAGCGGTAATGAACGATGGTAAGTCCACAAAGCATAGTTGAAATATCGGAATTGTTTATTCAACGGGGCTTCGGGAGTAGGTCACGTATTATCCGATATCCCTATGGGCTTGTAGCTCGAGGGGTGCTTAAATATTATCCGTTTCCATTTATAACAAGCCTGTATCGGCAATCAGTGGCTATATGTGATGTCGCTCGGGTGGACCCCACTTCAGGGAATGTCTCTGAGGTTCCACATGAAAGCTACTGTTTGACATACATTCAGAGTTGATATAGCACCTTTATCTTTGTTACCTTCTATATTTTATATACTCTGTCATCCCATACCCCTTCCCGTTATCCGATCTTTTTATTGTGGCTATTGAGATAGTTTCTAAAAACCATCCCTAAAATGACAAAAGACCAAAAAAAAAATCGAATAGACTTGGCCGCAGCAACCTATTTTGTAAAAGATACCGTCCAAAGTATTGTCTGTGTTGCGGTGGGAAAAGACAATGGCATTGTTACAAATATTGACATGATTCAGCCGGTTTCCGGAGCTGGCGCAAACCTTGACACATACAATGTTTATTGACAAAGGGAAAACTCATTCTATACCGTACCGAATTACCCTCATAAGGCAAATTTGCGCTTACCTTTTCCTTGATGTCTTTTAGCACCTTGTCCTTTCCATTGCCTGGAATATCAGTCCTATGCCACTCCACTCTAGGTCGGTCTTTCAAATGAAGATGAAAACCGAACAAACGGGAAAGATTTGGAGACATGGCGGCCCCAACTTGGCCTATTTTCTCGAAACAACGACAAACTATAATTTTATTTGAGACAGTGCATACGCAAAGAGAAAGGCATTCTATACTTTGTACCGGTGAAACTGAGATGGATATTCTGGCACTAGCTCCATAAGTACCACGCTGTCCTTATCTGCTGTTTTTATTTTTTTTTTAACACCAGTCTTACGAAACTCAATATCTTACGTATAGTTGATGGTAGCTCTGGACAGTCTTATCCACCTGTGCTACAGTTTACATTTATCGCTATAAAAGTGCAATGCTATCTCTGCCTGAAAGAAGGTAGATCATTTTCGGGAACAAACTGCTCAATTCCTCGAAGGAGTTTTAGAGAATGGACGTTCTTTGGCTGTTCATGACCGATGGATATGGCGCAACGCAACAGAATTGCAGTCTTGATTCCGACTTTTGCCCCCCTCTGATTGTTGAGTACGTACTCTGCAGTGAGCAATTGTAAGGAAAGCATTTGTGAGATACGCAGGAAAAGATAAATTATTCTTTCGAGATCAACGTGTGTGCAACTTAAGATAAAGCTCATATTCATCGCTCAAATCTAGCTGATCCCATGGGTACCACTATACCTTGGGTGAGAACGTCATGAACGCTGATTTTCAGGTGCTGGTACCCATTGCAGTTGACCTACGCGTCAAGCATTTCTTTGGTGTCAGATGCGAGCTTATTCAGATTATGTAGCTTCGCCTTATACAAAACATAACTAGAACAGAGCTTACTACATTTACAGCTCTCATGATTAGTCTTCTTGTCTATTATAGATAGAGCATTACTAAGTTTTGGTCGACATATTAAGCGAAAAAAGTTAAGCAAGCCGAAATGCATTCCAGTTTCAAAGTAATGTTAAAAGTCCGTCCGGTAAAATAATTTGTCTGCGAACAGAAAAACTTTGTTCCCACGACTCTTTGGCTCTTCAACCTTTCTTTTCTAACGACTCTGAACATGAGCAATCTCGCAGTCTATGGTGGTGCTGGCGCTCTTGGTCGCGCCCTTGTTACCTACTTCAAGGAAAAAGGCTGGGTAACCATGAAATAACGCGAAAGCCGAAAGTGTGTTAAACAGACTCGAGCAGACCGTGACCAGCATCGATTTGGTGGAGAACACGAACGCTGATTTTAATGCGATCGTTAACGTCAATGATACTGTCGAAAATCAAGCACAGACCGTGCAGAATGAATTGGAAAAGTTCTTGGCTGGTAAAAAGCTCAATGCTGTATTTTGTGTAGCCGGTGGATGGGCTGGTGGCAATGCATCCAGCAAAGGTAGTATCAAAAAACACTTTGCTTGTTGATAATAGTTTATCGATTTCACCTGTCTTGACACTCGATCTTTCTTAGCATTTCTCAGTAGCGCTGAGCTGATGTGGAAACAATCTGTGTATTCTTCCTTCGTGGCTGCTCGCTTGGCTGCTCTCAATCTTGCAAAGTAAGCTGATATGTGTATATCAATGGAAGATAGTTCATCAGAAAATCCGAGTCTCACACTTCTTTTTCTTCGGTGACAGTGGAGGATTGTTAACATTGACTGGTGCTTTGGCTGCCCAGGATGCAACCCCTGGTATGATTGGCTATGGTGTGGCCAAGGCAGCGGTCCATCACCTTGTAAAGGACTTGGCTGCACCAGGCGGAGGACTGCCTCAGGATGCAAAGGTCACTGCTATTTGCCCGTAAGTGGTCGTTTGAAACAGAATAAGAAAAACACTCTTGTGTTGGGAAACTTATGGGATTCGTTCCTTAGTGTGACTCTGGATACCCCAATGAACAGAAAGTTTATGCCTGATGCGGATCATTCGACATGGACCCCTCTAGATGCCGTGGCAAAGTAAGTTACGAATATATATGCATTCACACAAGGGGCGGCGATAGCTCACTAACATTACTTGCCCAGACAATTACATGACTATGCCACTGGAGCTGCACCGTTGACTAGTGGCAAACTGGTGCAAGTAGTCACCAAGAACGGTGAAACAACATTTGAAGAGATTTAATGAGGCAGAATAAATCGTCGACATGTTTTAATCAAGCTACTGTACTTTGGCCAGGGCAATAGCACTGAAATTGTTCAATCCAGGCTCTCGTTGGATGAATTGCTTCATTATTTCGGCCGCACCCTAAAACAACGATAAATGAGTATACAAGAGGATTTGAATGATGCGATATCAAACCTGAATAAAGTCGACGCATTTACCATGGTTAATAGGGAATGACTTGATCCCGTCCAATTCGTATAGATGCTGGTCAATTTCAAGAAAGCAAATGAAATGATCGGTCAACTGTTCATCTAAGCTAGGAGGCTTGAATAGCATAAAAATCAAACCATTTGAGTCATTTTTTCTATTCTTTTGACCTTCTGCTTTCCTGTCGCTTACTTGAGTCTGGCCTTCCTGCGCACTCGCAGCGTGGACATTCGCCAATGCCTGACATCTTTCCAGATAGTTGACTCGTTCACCTGATGTCATATGGCGTGTATCTTCCATAATTTGGCGAAACAACCCTGGCCCTGATACAAAGGTACATCAAAAGACATGAAAGTCCTGTCAAGAAAATCAAAACAGCATATTTCCTTACCTACAATGTCTTGGTTGTTGGTCAGTGTATGCAATAAAGCCATCATACCACAGGCATTGGATATAGTTTGCTTAAAAAATGCGACCTTTGGACTGATCATTTGTCCGTGCGCCTTCAAATGGTCTTCTTCTTGTTGCTTGAAATCTTTGTATCCTTCGGTGATCGGATACAGGAAAATAATAGCTTTGACAGGCTGTGGTATCATAGCAAGGAGTTCTGGTTCAAAACCTACGAATGCATTCATGGATACGAGCTATTAAACACGAAGAGACGATAACGCAGCCTCTTTACCATATATATCTATGAAACGCCACGAAGGATCTACCCCATTGTCATGGATGATCTTTGCCAATCATCAACGCAAGGATGACGGTATCTAGTTTCTTACTTTATTCCAGACGTCAGGATTTGCTTCCAAAGGAAGCCATTTCACTTTCGGTTTTTCTGTCATATCTATAATACAAAGCAACAAAACAAGGCTGGTCTATTATACAAAGCAACAAAATCGTAAAACCCAAAACAGGAAACTTTTAGAAATACATACACAGCCACATGTGTCATAGCGTTATTTAGTAAACGTGAATCTTTTCGTGATTGTGGTCTCCTCATATTTCATAGCCTCTTCAAAACTTTTAGTTCTCTTTTTCTCTAGCAATCATTTTCATATAGTGATTTCTTTTACAAGTAACAGACTTCATCAAAGTACAATGCCACGATCTTGCCCTCACTGCCATGGAATTGCTCTGAGATTATTGATGCTTGCATCAAGAATTCAGTTCTCTGGCAACATGTGCATGTCATGCGTCTTGAGCAAAATATGAGAGTGCTCCGAGCAGCTGAACAGGGTGATGCAGTTGCGGATATGGACCGTTTTGCATGGTATCTCATAATGCTAGGTAATGGCCAGATCCCTACCATACCCAGACCCACCGAAGATGGACCTGACGATTATATCCGACTTCTGCCAGAATGGTGCCTACATGCAGAAAGTCTGGATCAAGTCATTCATGCTACATGGCCCAACTTCCAAAGCATTCAGGCCATAGATCGATCAGATCTCATAGGCCGTGCCGTGTTGACTCCATTAATGAACAAATAAACCAAATCAATGCTCGGGCCGTGGAACTTCTCCCAGGAGAACAGCATATAGATCTGTCGACGGATTCCAATGTTGATGAGACGGAGGAGCACACCAACCTGTATCCTACCAAAGTGCTCAATTCTCTTGACATTAATGGGTTGCAACCTCACAAACTATGTTTGAAGGTTTGTCAGCCCATCATGTTAATTTGCAATGTGGATCCGGCGAACGGCCTTTGCAATGGCACGCGCCTCATCACCCGAAGGTTGATGCCTCATATCATTGAGGCAGAAATTGGTATTGGCGATCATGCCAGTGAAATTGTATACATCCCGCGCATTGACCTACAAGCTTCGGAAACAGACCCCATTCCGTTCATTCTATGTCGTCAGTTCCCCATCCGCCCATGCTTCGCAATGACTATCAACAAGAGTCAGGGACAGACACTGCAGCACGTCAGTCTGTACCTACCACAACCTGTGTTTTCGCATGGTCAGCTGTACGTTGCCTTTTCGTGCATGTCTTCAAAGAACAATATCAGAGTGTTCTTCCCGAGCTTAGTTGATCAGTCCATTGCAAGCACTCGCAATGTGGTTTATAGGGAAATTTATGACGATTAAGAAAACCTCCATCTATTATATGCTTTCTCCTATGTACCTATATCTTTTGTTTCTTATGTTCTCTATGTCTCTTCTACATTTTTATATCCTCTACAATCCTATGTCTTTATGCGCTTATATCTTTATGTAATATTAACTATGTCTTCTTCAACGCCTAAATCAGTGGTATGGGAGCGGGTTGGGAGGGGGGAGGGGTGACGCGCTGCGAAGCGAGCGGGTCAACACTGGTCTGTTATAAAAAGCAGAACAATCTTAAAGGCCGAAATAGACCACATTGCGTGTATCACAATATTATTTTTCACATAATAGCAACATTTCTTTTAGATATCGTTTTCTGTTCAAAAATGGGGGGACATCAGGACAATGAGTTGTTTTTTTGGTTTCAGATACAGCAATCAAAGCAGTCTTTATCAATCGTGGTTTGCATATATACCGTCCCTTCTTTTTCCATCACTTTAACACTCTTTAACCGGGATGTATTCCCTCAAGAAAAGAAGACCACCCCGTTTGCCTTCAGGAAATATATTCATGGCAGGATCATCCATTCAAGGATTGATTCTCTACTCTGCGCAAGGTAAGTTTGCACCTTTAACTCATGATTAATATAGCTTATGCAAAATGGAAATGATGTGCCTCACTGTATGAGGAGAGTGGAAAGGGCAGGGACATGCAATTCAGGTATTTTACATTCACTCAGTTTCGTTTTTCAAACTGATACCCTGTTATCATTAGATGACAACAAACTCAGTCGGAGTCTTCGGATTTCAGAGGGTGCTACTGACACCGCCAGTGCAGACTTGCTCGATTATGTATATTCAAAGCAAGATCTACGATGAGCGCTTAATTCAGTATTGTCAGCACGGGATCTTATTTCAAGCCCTACCGAATTGTAGTTAGTCTCCCCCATTCTCCCCTTAGTGCTACTGAATGCAAGACTTTAGCACACAGTAACTGTTGTAAATTTTCACAACTTGTTCAAGTAAAAGAGACACTAGTAGCGTGACTGAATGCATCGTAAGAGATGCAATGTGAGAATCTCGTAATTTAAGTGTGACATAGCTGGACAACTAGCAAGATATCGAATAGTAGCGGCCTTTAAAGAACGGTCATTTTGCTTAGTGCATCAATCAAAGTTCTATGCGCTTGATTTTTGCATTTACCACGTTCCTTTATTGATCCATCGATGCAGTGTTACATCAAGAAACTGTACGTTACTTGATCGAGGTTAGTCCTCCAGCGAACACGTAAATATACATGTTGATAATAAATAAACAGAAAGATCTTGATGATATTCCCGTCATGCAATGGCGTACCGTGATTCATCACCTAACAGTAGGTCGCACAGTAACAAACGGTCTTGGTGAAGTTGGACAGCGCAAAAGGCACTACAGATGTCATAAAGTAAGGCATCCCTGAAGGTTGGTAGTTGCAAGGCATGACGATAAGTGTTTCTTATCCCCTAAATCACGGTTGACAATGCCGAGGCGATTTGAACGCCAGCTTAGTTCATGGCTGTCTTGCATTCAAGCTGGTAAGCATACGGAGGTCACACAGTGACAATGTGAGAATCCTGTTTATGAACTACGGGTGATGCATAATCCATAGGTTGCGGTGCAACGTAAAGGAAAAAGGTGTTATGGCAACGAAGGATACGAAACGGAAAGGATTCATAAACTATGTAGATTTTTGACACGTGGAGTTTGAGTACAACGTTGTTCATTTCAAATAAGCTTGGGTGGACTAGCAAGCCCCAAAAAGGCATCCAGTTTTTTCTTGCTCTTTTGTTCATGGTTAGGCAAGAGTTCTTCATCGTCTTAGGTTATGGTAAACCAGCCTTCTCCAGAAAAATATTAACGCCGTTCGGGTCACACCACGAACTTTTTTAATCGTCCTTTTTAGTGACTCATCTTCCGCATGCCTGATAATCAAGAAATTATCCATTCTACAACCAGCACAACTGACGAAACCATCCGTTCGTCTTCCGTTCCTGTTCTTCTAAAGCGTCCAGCATCTTTGTCTCACTCATCTGATAAACGCCCACATACCCCCGATCCATCCACGTTGCGATCGTCAACACCAACACAAAATCAAAACGAGCCGTCCTTGACAAATGAATTAGACGAGTTTATTCTCGGTTTGCTGAAGAAACCACAAGAACGGATATTTCTGTTGAAACTCGAACAGGATCTGGAAGCATTTATCAATAACTACCAGTTAAGAAATAAAACAAGTCTACCAAAAGTCCATAGCGTTTTTACGATCGCTCATTTTACATTAGATTGTTTCGATTGGATTTGCCACAGATGAATTCATATCAACGGCTGATGGTACATAAAGTAGCACCTTATTTCAAGTTGAGTCATTTCTATGATCCTGTTCGGAGGTCTGTGTTCCTGTGCAAAAACCAATACACCGAATTGTAAGTGAGAAAGGTTACGGTAAACAAAAGAATGGAGAGTGTGCGATTGCTAACTTTGGCCAGGCCGCCCGTCCGGTTCCCTGATCTTGTTGAGCAGGATCTAGAACAGGAAGAAGCTCCAAAATTCAAAATCATGCGCAGATCGCCATTGCCACACCCACATACGTCGAAACGGACAGTGCCTCAGGATAAAAAACCAAAGACATATGAGGAACGAAAAGCGGCCTACGAAGAAGCCAGAGCTCGGATCTTCTGTGGTATGGAGAGCCAATCTTCAGGCAAGGAGGATGAGGAACAATAGAATACCTGACGATAATTTATACTGCATTGCCAGAACAACAGAAGTCATAGTACCTTTGTTGTTGTTTTCCCGCCATTTTTGCCCATCATCAAATATATTATTCCCGAACACTTCGTCGATACTATGAATGGCTTACTATTATCACAGTCCACTTGTCGTTCTACATGGTCTAGTGAAAAACCAAGAGAAACCGATAAGCAGCGTCTACTACTGCTTAGGAGAAAGTATCCTGCTTTTTGTTATGCCTACTCTCTGAATAACTGGGTTTCCTATCCATGTTAATATAAGGATTCCGAGTCCTCTACTCATACCTTAGACTCTTCTAAAACTAAACACTACCCGCCTATCTACGGTTTGGCTGGTCCAATTCAAATATGTTTGGTGCTCATTCAACGTTACAAACCTGCTCGTAATGACTTATGTTCATTATGAAATCTTTAAAATATAACTTGATCTGGCTTTCTGTCTATACAAGGACGTGTGTCTCATTCCTTCATACATCCAATTGTGTTGCCATTATAAACTCATTATCCCTATCTCGGATCGGATGGTTATCGCATCTCTAACTGAGCCGAGGAAGTTTATATTGCGTTTGTGCTTACTATTAGACCAAATTCCAATGCACCAACTTTAATCTTATGATCTAACTGATGTCCGTGTTGTCACAAGAATTCTTACTCGGGGTGGCCCTTCCGACATGACAATATATCTCTTCAGTTAAGGGTTACACTGGTGGTAAGCAAGAATAAGAAGAGAAGGAAAAATGGTTAATATGCTATGATTTATCACAACGTGTTTTGCTGTTGTTACGAATTATCAGGACATGATCTCATTAAGCGAGAGCGTTCCTCCCTATGACTGCAGCTTAACGTAAAACGAGCATGTGCATTACCATAGCAATAAGTGGTTTGCTAACTGAACTAGATACAAAATTAACGTATTGTCACAGGTGTTCACACTAGGTCTAATGTTTCATTGTCACCCAACACCGTTCGATGTTTGATCAGCACACAGAGTACTTCATCGGTCCGAAAGAATCCGTCGATCTGAATATTAAGGTTTGACATTACCGGAGAATCAAAAAGTCGCGCTGCTGGTCTTGTTTTTACTTTGGCGAACCAGGAACCCACATTCTTCTGCATTCCAATCGAGCCACCCATCATGGGCATCGACAGCTTACCTATAGAAATACTTGGCCGCATCACATCATCACTACCAGCTAGCTGTCTCTATGCCTGCTGCCTTACCAATAAGCGGTTTTACACAACATCCGTACCGCTACTGTGGCGAGATATCGTACTAAAAAGCCTACTTACATGGGAGAAGCTTTGCATGAGCTTAGCTAATGCCCGAATGCCGCTTGGTCATCATGTTCGCCAAGTTCATATCGACTGCGATTTCAATGATGATGATTGCATACGCTTGATGAAACACATGCCAAACCTAGAAGTGCTGGAGCTAGTACGTGCCGGAGACCTTACCGATCGTAGTATCGTCCCCTTGGTACAGACTTGCCTTCAATTGGAAGATATACACTTGCATTCATCTGCTATTACTTATCGCTCTTTACATTACTTCTCCGGATTGAAGCGTCTCCGGAAACTGGATTTAAGCGGTTGTGGAGGGCTTTCACCGTTCGCTCTTCTTCCTTTGCAAAATTGCCCGCTGGAATTACTGAATTTATCCCTCTGCAGATGGCTTAATGCAAAAGATACAGCATTCGATTTAAAAGGACTTTCGCTATTGAAGGAACTCAATCTTATTTGCTGCAGTACGGTGGGCAAAGAATTCATGCAATACCTTCTCCCATCGACTGACATCGAGCCGGCGCCTTTACCACGCCTTCACACCTTTTCACTGACAGGTGATGATGCAGAGATTGACGACGATGTCATTATACCCTTTGTGAAATCGCACCCTCGCCTCAGGAGTTTAATTCTTATGGATTGTGCCATCACGGACAGATCCTTGATTGCTATTCGTGATTATCTCCCAAAGTTATTGGACATCGAAATCTCATACTGTAACCATGTTTCGAGTAGTGGAGTGCGGCAATTGGTCTTAGGCGTTCCGCGACTTGAAATGATCGGCGTCAAGAACTGTGACATACCGAAAAAAGACTTTCCTGAAGTATGGAAAACGGACGTTGATCAGACGGACTCTCCTTTTGTCGATAGACTGACTTTCAGAGAGATTGAGCAGATTCGAGCAGGAAATCTCTCGGACACACCAGCAGAAATCAACGAGCTTGAGCTTGCATCAACAGATACGTCTCCGCGCAGCGTTTTCTTGTATATTTGAGCATGCTTAAATGCGAGCGGTTCGTCAGTCAACCACGTGTGGTAAAAGAAAGAACGAATAGAAAGCAAACAAGGTCGATCCATACAACCAAAACCCATGATCCAAGCAATTATGTAACGAATACCTAGTCAGGCTTTTTTTTTCTTTTCTTAAAGGGACGCATCTACTACGAAAGATTTGATACCAGACAATCAGGGCTAGAAACCGGTCGTCAAAGAATTACGAAAACCGTATCTATTCGAGTTTCGCCAAACACGATATCTGGAATGGATGCTTGCTAATTTCATATGACGCTACTTATTGTTTGATCAATGTAAAAAGAAAAATACGGGGGAACTTTTGTAGGAAATAGTGCGTTTTAATTCAAATCATCCTTTCTATCGCTGTAAGCCAAAGAAAAAAAAACGAACACCAGATGTGCATTAAATGATTTCTGCAATGAGTTTGCTTACAGGCTTTCAGCCTTTGATTGACTGTTACTCTAGTTCATATTCTAGCGTAAGATTTCCTTCCATGGTGCCGTTATTAGGAGCCGGTTCTAACTGAAGAATATGAGCCATGACCTGGTAGAGCTCAACGTTCCAAAATGGCTTCAAGATGCCTCGCTTCTTGAAGGTCGGCCCTTGCGCTACGAAAATGGCGCGTGATTGAGGAGACAGATTGTCATAACCATGTGTGCCACGTGGATGATATACATCTTGATGATCCGGATCAAATTCTGCATGCGTGACCAGATTCCATCCTGGATCTGGGACAACAAGGAGCGGCGCAATTCTCGAGTTATTGCTGAACTGATATCGCGTCGGAATGTGCTCCCTCTTATAGACCTGAAAATGCGGTTTAGCCAGTTGGTTCTGAAGACGCTTGAATGCTTGATAGAGTGTCTCCACAGCCTTGCCCTCGTGGAGATGAGGTGGAGGCCGAATAGCAAGTAGCGGTGACGATTCGATACGCCACATCAGGGATAACTCTTCATCCGTGAATACATCATCGTAAAAGATCAATCGTGATTTATCTGTGGCGGACATTCCATGATCGCTTACAACCATGACATGAACGAAACTATCCAAGTTACGTGCCTTTAGTCCACTCAATAAATGACCGATACTTGCATCTGCTCTAGCCAGTTGGGTCAAGGTCTAACAACATTTGTGATAATGAGCAATCCATACACTTTTCTTCTCCCTTCTCTTTAAATGCTATGAATCACCTCATTAGCATAAGGTCCATATCGATGTCCAGCTTGATCAATCTGTGGGATATAAACGCCGATAAATTGCGGTCTGCTTTCAAATGGAAGATCAAGCCAATCCAGTGCCTGATCCATCTTTTCCTCAGGTGTCATATCATCATTATAAGGAACGCTATAGCTTGGGCGTAACCCGTTAAACGATGTACTGCATCCAGGCCACATCACCACACCAGCGAGCTTATTCTGGCGTTCGGCGGTATTCCAGATCTGAAAACTAGTCTTAGATTGCGCATGTCTTCCGAACAATATCACCCTCTCTCTCTCTTTCGCTTATTTTTCTCTCATTTACCGGTTCGCCGCCCCACCATTTGGCGTCCCAGCTCTGTGCGGGGCTTTTGTAGTTAAACGTTTCGTTTAAATCGGAATCCCAAAAATAGTTTGCTATGATACCATGGTTCTCAGGATAGAGACCAGTGACAAGAGTCCAATGATTTGGAAACGTGATAGGCTATACATACATACACATGAAACGTGAGCCATCTTCTGCACAATACAGCAAAACAAGGATAGCAAACCGGAAAAGAGGGAGTCATCCATTTTGCCCGCACACCGTTATCCGCTATCGTTACGCTAGTAAATACCAAGGAAAAAGAACCAAACAAGGTTCCTTGAATATCAGTTACCTATCTGGCTCAGGTATGGGGTTAGGTGCATGTCAAGATCATCATTGACGACGCCATCCAGAGATATCACCACCAAGGTGTGATAAAAATCATGCGTTCCGTTGTTAAATACGACTTTGTGTTCGGCACTTTGCCACGGCCTCAGAACTGCAGCACTGAAACCAACCAAACTAAGCACCAAGAAAAGGGCTATGCTTAATTTATGTCGTATTATCCAACGTTGTTTGGGGGACTATGGCGTAGGTCAATACTTTAGGCACCTCTTTTCCTTCTGCATGGCAAATATTACCGCATTCACAGCTGGAATGGTTTGGTATGCACCAGATGATTCGTTACCTCGCCCCGATTGCGGTTGGGGCAACAGATGCTGTCGCTCTTGCGTAGTATCCTGCACGCTGCTCATCCAAAAGGGGGAAACAACCTAACTGTGAAAGCAGTGTGCATTGCCTCGGTGCAGCGGAATGCCAAAATAGCCCTACAAAGTTGCGTTGTGTTCCGCACTGGGAAAATGCTGAACAACGATCGATCCAGTCGATGTACAAAGACAAAAAGCAGAAAGATCTGATATTTCATGGAGAATTATGTCTATGCATTTGAAGGAAAAGCTAGCCGGTTAATCAATCTCATATTCGGTTGTCTATATGTACAATCAAGGAAAGGGACGATGCTACTATCACACGTACCGAAAGCCTAGTACATCGGATGTCGCTATGGAAGCAATTTTGTCTGGAACAAGTCCCCATCTTAGATAGGATTTTCGCTTTTGCCATAGAAACAAAAGGCGATGCTTAATTAGCCGACGTCTTACAATACCTTTTTGTTTTGTTTCGCAAAAAGCACCCTCACAGACTTCATGCTGTAACTACATATGAGCTATGTAGCTTTCTTACGTTATAGTAACATGATGAATAGAACGTAATCCTTTCTACGACAAGGTGTCATATGTGCCTATCGGAGTGTGGCAAGACAAAAAGAATTGTACTCCTTAGATTATCCCAACACTATTTAAGAGCGCTTACAATCTATTACATAGCCAGTTCGGATGGCTATCGAAGTTTTAGAGGTTGGCATTCAAAACGAGACAAGGTCATTTGAGTACTGGGCATACCTTTTCTTGATGCTATTGGGCACGGAGTCCCAAATATTTTTTTGCGTGTTGTACACCACCTGGCACTGCCTGCTGAGGAAAAAGGATCCCTCTTTCTAAAATCTCGGTCCATGGAAACATTGAGCAATCGCAAGCAGCAACAGTCAAGTAATCAAGAAGACAATGTGGAATTCCTTGATGAAGAGGGTAATCATCAGCGTCGGTGATTGAAGCATTGTTTCATATACTTAGTCCACCTAGAACAAGAGCGGCTATTGCAAGAACTTCGGACCCAAAACGAGAAATCCAACCTTTTTATACAGGCATGGAAAAACAATCAGAATGTAGAGATCGTCGGCTAATAAAAGAACATATAGAGAGGGTTGGTAATTATCGCATTGCTTATCTCGGCTATGTAAGTAAAAGGATCATCAACCCAAATCCATTACATGTATTCAATGACAATTAGATATGTCATATTCTTGTACGACCTTGCATACCCATCCAATATTTTTTCGGTGCCATTGATCCCGGTACCAGTTACCTATGCGCCTATTGTGTCGCATGTTTCGGTACCGTGGTTGGCAGGGGTGGCAAGCCTTCTCTCGCTATACCTCTCCATCTATACGCTTCTCCAAACCTGTCGTTTAACCCCACGCGAGCTTGTGTGGTCTAGCCCCATGCATCGAGGACTGGGTCCTCTTGATATGACCGGAGTCGGCCTAACGCTTGTCGCGGGTTCTGTATCGCCGCTCATGGCCCTGGTGAACACAACTTGGGTTGAGCTTGTCTACTGGCTCTTACCGCTGGCAGTGTTAGGCTTAATATTACTGGCCATTCATATGATGCGGCAAGTAGAAAATAACTTTGATGACTTAGAGAAGTCTCGCTATAAATATAAAGGAGCGTAGATAGGATAAAGTTTTATCATCGCCCAACATCATCATTTTTCCGTTTACGCTAATGCAGTAAGCAATGTACTAGTTGGCCTTTTGCGTTCTATTACCATAAAAAAGGGAACAAAAAGGTATCATCTTTTGTTTTGCAGTCAAGTAAAGAATAGGCACTGTAGACCGTTACATATTGTTGACCTAACGTTAAATAGCAAATAACAGCTTATTACCTGCTGTGCAAGGCAGCAGCCAAGTTGTACGAGCCGAAGCGACACGCCTTTTGTCGTGTTTTCTCTATATGTTGTTTCGGTCTTGTACAGTCCTATTCCGGCGCGTTTCCCACAGCATTATTTGTAGGTCGACGGCCCCTTACCCTTTCCTATCCTTAAATAACACATATCCATAACGTGTTGGCGACAGTTCTATCATCAGTATTTTTCTCGTATTCATCTTAGATATATCACCAACAGGAAACCAAGCGTTTGTCATCTTTTGACTTGCAATGTGATTATCGGATTCTTTCATTCCTTGCATAACATGTTATGTGTGATTAACTAGGACACAAGCATTCCACATTTTCAATAATAAGTGTCACAACGCTTAAAGAGTGCAGATAAACCTACTTATACTGCGGAAGATCAATATCAAAAAAGCCGTTGGTATCCTCCAACCTAGCCTTGAATTCGGAAATAGACCGATGTAGCTGGGTAACACTGACCTATTTTTTTGGTCCCCTGTTTATCTCAGTGGTATCCCTATATGTCTCGGTATGAGATACCATTGCTTTAGTTATGCCAATGAATTGACTGCTATCAGTTCGTTACTCCAAGAATATAAACCGCCGAGATAAACTGTTATCCTGACGAAGAGCAAGGGTGGGTTAGGCCAAGATATCACTATCCTCATCAGGATATGGTGTCAAAGCAAATGTAAAAAAGGAGATATAGAAATGGTTTTGATGTATCCACATGTATAACCGATATTTTTAGCATTTGCTATGCAATCTAAACAAGGTTTACAAGCCTTTCAAGACTGATTGCCAAAGGTCATTGACCTCAACGGTATCCTACCGTTTAGGCATATTTCACCAGAAGATTCGTCAATGAATATAATAACCAAGCCCTTACTTATAGTTTGCATGCTGTTATCCTTTGAATAGAAAAAGGAGCGCCAGATAAGGCTTCTAGCTATTTGATGATACGAGTAATGATTTATTATCCTGAAACAGGAATTAATTGTTCACAAAATATGAATTAAGCTTTTGTGGTTGCGACTGGAAACTAACAACTTGGAGTGTATGTCTTCTTTGATCGTAAAAGGTCTTAATTTTAAGACATATATCTCCATATTAATAGTGATTACAATACTAAACATTTTTAGCTTGACTTCAACGTTTAGGTTAGTTCTACGTTTCGATGCAGAGGTTCGGTTTTCCCGACTGTAAAAAGATAGCATCGGAAAATCATTGTGACTGAGAATTCCTATAGATGGAAATTCAGCAATCCACGTTTTTCGTACTTTCGCAGGCCCAGTGAATAAAAAATAGAATTTGTTCTGTGTCATGCTAAATTCTTTTTCTCTCTTTCTTATTCTTTTTTACAAAATCCACTCTATGGAAACCATTAACGCTATACAACAACCGGAATTCTTTCAGGAATTTATTCAAGAATTAGATAGTAAGTATATATTGTATTTCTTTTTTTTTTTTCTTTTTGGTCCTTACTAGTCAATGGTAGAGACATCTGCTGTCAATATATTCAAAGAAAACGAGCATCATGATAGGTAGATCTTTGTAAATGGGAACAATTTGCTATATGAAACGTGGCTAAACTTAAGAAAAAAAAAGCGTGGCACTGGATGATCGGAAATTCGTTGCCTGTTTTCAATGCCAACGAAGCGCACAACGAAAACCAGTGTTGTCCTGCGACTATTGTCCACTACTTTGGCATTTAGACTGTCTCAATCCTCCTTTAACCGGAAAACCTGTTTTGACCACAAAATGGATGTGTCCTAACCATAAAGAATATGGAACGGTAAGAAAGAGAAAACTAAAACGCAGCTAAAAAATAAAAACAAGAAGGGAATTAATAGAAAAAGTAAATTTTTTTCTTTAGACTCGGGGACAAAAGCGGCAAAACCCGAATGTTGTGAAACCAGTACATCCAGAACTCTTGAAAGACAGTGATATGACAGCGGACCATACCAGCGACGATTCCGAAGCAGATTCAGATGGATCGATGGCAGATGATCTTGCAAGAGAAGCATGGAAGTATGGTGGCGTGATCTATCGAGTACGGTCGCAGATGATCAAGAGAAATTTTCTCGATTATGCGAAAAAGTAAATGAGCAGAACATGCTGTAGACTAACAATTGCATTGGGCAAAAATCATCTAACTGAGACCTCATTGTATCTATCAGATATCGACGGAATTCGTCCCGCTCTAGTAATCGAAGACATCTCGTTTTGTCGCATAAAAAAGTAAGGTTTTTTCCTTCTCTATTTATTACTGATAGAATGACGACAACATCTTAAAACTTATCTTCTAAATATTTTGACAGTTACCCGAAAATAGCCCAGCTCGGCGTATAACATATAGTGAACTGGAAAAGCTAGTAGACGTGGCCTTGGTAATATATATGTCTTGTTGCTTGCTGCCTTTAGTAATACGTTCGTGTACATAGGCAGATGTAGCGGAACGACCTGGTGACACCCGGTTAATGCATATCGAAGCAGAGCGTTACGACAAGTGTCAGAAACTAGAGAAATTGATGCAGCGCAAAGGGAAAGAGGAGTTGATGAAATTGTTAATGGCTGATGAATAAGCCAACGAACCCTATCATTGTGTTCCGCAAAATTGCATGATTACATATTCTTATTCTCGATATGGCTCGAAGAAGCTCTTGCATTTTTTTTTTTCATCGACCTTTGTAAGGACCTTTTATTTTATTGTTTATCCATGTTGATAATCATTAAAGCTGCCTTCAAAAGCGTCTTTATCAAGGGCCGCAATATCATCCTCAGAGAGGGAAAAACCAAGAGCAGTATCATTCTGACGGACGTGAGAAGCCTTTCTGGCGCCGGCTAAGGGGATGGTTCCCTTTAGCATGCACCAGTTCAGGGCAATCGCGCTCTGAGGTCTTTGGTATTTCTCAGCCAGTTGCTTGAGTGTAGCAAGTAATCTTTTCAGCTGCGCCTTGTCAAGTTTTTCAAAAAATACGTTTCGGGGCTTAGGAAACGGCCCGTCGGCACTATACTTGCCAGTCAATAGACCCATGCCAAGCGCTTAGAGCCATATTAGAAAAATATTACTTAGTCTATACGTCCTATTTGTTTTATACTTTGTCAACTTTAGCTTTACCTGAAAATGCCAAGACAGCAACGCCAAGGTCATGGCATGTTTTGATGACGCCCGCTTTCTCGGGGATGGTACGGATCAGTGAATACGAGATTTGATTGGATGCGAGTTGAATATTTCGCTTTTTAAGCGCGGCATGCATACGTTTGACTTCGTCCGTACCGTAGTTAGAAACACCCACGGTCTTGACGAGTCCAGCATCATAAGCGTCAGCAAGTGCATCCGCTAGTAATACGCGTCATAAGAAGAGTAAAAGAGAAAGAAACAATGAAACAGAAAGGTTCCTACCAATGACTTCTATGGAAGCGTCATGAACAGGGCTATGAATCTGGTAAAGGTCTGCCTTGTGCATACCAAGACGCGCTAACGAATCTCTAAGAGCAGAGAGAAGCACATCTGGATAATGGACTCGTTCTTTGTCTGGCAAGTACTTGGTTGCAACAATTTGCTTTTCCTTTTCAGCATCACTATAACTCTCGCGAAAACGCTTAATTTCTCTCTCTGACTCGCCATTGCCATAAACTTCAGCTGTAACCATATGATCCCGAATTTTAAGTCTTTAGAGGGTCTAAACGTACATTCCGACTGCTCACCTGTATCATAAAAGGGGATACCTAGCTCATTCGCTGCATCAAAAGCTTCTTTGGCATCTTTTTCGGCCTCGGGAGTCCAATCCCAAACTATTATGCAAGTATAAGCAAAATTACTGCAACAGAACAAGACGAACATTCTGTATCTCCCCACTGCCAAGTGCCAACGGCTAACATAATTGGTTAGCCATACATAATACACTAAACATCGCTAAAAAGCATAAGCTCCTACCGATGGGCGGAACACTGATTGTTTCGGCCAGGATAACTTTGGTATCGTTTGTGGGAACAACACCTCTATCAAGTCGCACCGGATATTCGGACATGAGATGAAGGAAGAGAAAAAAACGGAGCGCTCTCTCGGGTCTCTTTTTAAACTGATTACGTCCTCTTTGCTTGTCACACCTACTGCGGCTGTGTTCTCTCTACTTTCAACTACAGCGGCGACGTAATGCCTATGCATCATTTCATCGATCGTTACCCACCTCTTGTCGCTGGTTTATTGGATAAGTATAAACATTTTTGATTGGTTGGGTTTTTACCACGACCGATCCCGATTCCCATCACAGCACAGCCCTTTGCTGCCATAGTTCGCGAAAGGGACAAACATAAACGCACTAATTTTATGAATGGGCCTGTCTTCTGCCTCATGGGACAAACCAAGGCAGTGAAGTATAACAATGCAATCGTACATGCTATGAGATGCTAAGCAAACCGAATGTGGTGGAAATCGGGTATAACTTTGATCGAGCTGAACAGCGGTCAGGTAAACTGAAAAACTGAAAGACGTGCATGAAGACCGAGAAAAAAGCTTTAAGGAATAAGCTGACAAAAGGGAGGATACACGGGCTGTTTGTCAAGT
Source organism: Apophysomyces trapeziformis B9324 (assembly GCA_000696975.1). NCBI lineage: Eukaryota > Fungi > Mucoromycota > Mucoromycetes > Mucorales > Mucoraceae > Apophysomyces > Apophysomyces trapeziformis. Next base: position 107,525 of record JNDP01000985.1, read on the forward strand.
GAATCGCTTTTTTTCTGTCGGTACACATTAGGGAATGGCATGAATGACAGCAGAAACACTGCCTGTACAACAAGATAACGTAATATACGGTCGGATACCTTTCATGGTTGATAACAATACCACAACTGTTACGGATTGATGCATTATGACGTGCAGCGAAGGAAATTCGGTACAGTCTTATTAAGAAAAGAAGTTACAACACCATTTGCAACTTGATAGCGGCTTCCTGCATCTCCCTTTTTAAGTGCAGGGTTAGAACATTGATAGGGCAACCGCATAGTCGACATATGAGCGTATTGAGGAATGACCATGAGCATGGATTTTTTAAACCACGACACTTTCTGTACACCGTCAGAGACATCTTGCGGTAATATCAGCCCGCATGAATGACAGTTTCCTCATGCAATCTTGTGGGTCAAATCTGGGCAACACCCATGACGAAGGCAGAAACAAAGTACCTGGCCATCTAGGATAAGCGTAGTCAAATGGAATACCTTTGCATATACCTTTTACAATTTCAGCGTTCTGAGTTCAGTAACTGATGCTTTTATCCTTCCGAGTAAGGAGTTTTCTTAGAAGTATTACTATAATGGTCCAACTGACCTCCATATTTTAAGATTAGGGAACGACGATCGCTACAGTAGAGCTGTACATGTATGTCATATTATGCTTCTCCTGTTCAATTCCTCTCCCCTAAGTATTTTATTTCTGGAAATCAAGGAGAAATAAAAATGAGCTTTGCTCGGATTAGCAATGAACTAATACTTGACATAGAGTAAACCTTGGTTCTTGCACTAAAGTGGCTTATTTCTATGCACGGAATATCTATTCCATTGTCCTTGCGTCTCTAATGCCTGTATTTGAGTACCTAGATCACCTTGATCTATTAGAGAGAAATGCCCTTTCTAATCATGGTATGCTGAGGGTCATCTAGACTGTACCATCTATCAGCTCTCATATGAAAGCATGAAGAAATAAAATACGACTGGAGAAAATGATCCATAACACAGGAAGCTTAGCAGAATTTCAGCGCCGCAGTCAATGGCACATATTGCTGAGCACTTGCTTTTTTACTTTGGGTATCACAAACATGAAATGTAAGAATGTTAGTTTTCAATTAAAGAAACTACGTACCATTGTTAAGATCTAGGTGACAATGAATGGCGACTGTTCAACGCGAAGGACATGCAAGACGGATTTGCAATAAGGGCAATGGTGTAGTTGGCCGGTTTGCCTTATTATTCCTTTTAGTTAAATTATCCTTAGGATACCAATGCATCTTGCATATATTCAAACTTGACTATTATTCTTTTTTTAAAGAAAAAAATGGGATAGGAACTATGTAACACGAAGAAAAAGAATTGTGTTACTGGAACTGTTTACGGAGAGAGAGAGAAGGCGTGGATAACATACTTTTTTACACAGACCTTGTCTTGTTCCACGATGTACTTGGGCTTTATCTGTCTGTCGCAGACATGATGATTACAATATAGAAAGCCAAAAAAATGTATACTCATTGTCTACAAATTAGATGTAATATCGGAAGGATTTTCTAATGCATCTAAAAAGCATTCGTTGTCTTGCTCTTTGACGGGAGTGGATAAGTCTTTGTTTGTGCTCAGCTCGAGGGTGATAACCGTCACCTGGTCATTGAACGACACCGTCTTTCTCGTGGAAGTCTTTTTGTGGCGTGAGATATCCAATGTGTCCTCTGTGTATGATTTGGACACGACTTCTTCACCTAGCCAATTTCGGTGTGTGTTGTTATACCAATGAGGCTTTCGTCCCGGTCTTCGTTTGGGTTTGTTGCCAGAGATGGGAGGAAGATACATACTCAGCAACTGATAGATAGCTGCGTCTAACTCAAGTTCTGTTTCGCTGTGATAGCTTGTAGAAGGAGGAGGAGGAGGAGTTCGTAGATCCAAGTGTATTGACATTGGCAGACCTGAACAATGAAGTAAAGTTAAAGTAGAAAGAAAAGCAAAATGTTGGCGGTTGAATAAAGCAAAGAAAAAAGGGGAAGCCTTATTTTTTGGTTAGGTGATCTAAACAAAAGGGAGAGATAGGCTCCTTTGCATTGGAGGTTTCAATTTTTAAAACGTACCACACACGCACACAAATATATATGGTATATGTTATATGGTATATGTTATATGTTATATGTTATATATGTATATATATAACAAAGAAAGTCGCAGCATTTTTTGGGTACATTGTGGGGTTGCTCATGTGCTGAGCAGCAACACATCATATATTCTCTCCAATGGAAAGATTAAATTTGTTAATGACCACAGTACTTTGTGTCGTCAGAGGTACGATAACCTCCATTCAGCCGCCAGTAAATCTTTTCCCCGCTCAAATAAGAAAAGTAAAAACGTCAAAGCCAAGACTTCGCCTCTTGCATGACTTAAAGACGTTGATCAAAGAAATTGAAACGTGAGCACTCTGTATTCGTCACGTTACCGCTATATGAAGCGCGAGCCCCAACAGCGGCTCCCTGATACAAATCATTTACCCGTTTAAACAACTTGCTCGTTTCTGGTTCGTGTTCTTAACGACGGGAGCCCATCCCGCTTTTTGATCTTATACCTATACTATCGTACGGTTTTTTAATTGCAAAATCACAGGAACATTGGATTGTTTGTTGTCATTTACAGTGGATACAAAGTGAACCTTGTGAGTCGCCATAAGTAAACACCTAAAGAAACGATCCATTTCAGCCATAGCGTGCTGGTAATGATATTGCCGGATCTATATTTTTGGCTGTGTTCCTCTATGACTAGAAGTTTTCATCCTATTCCTCGTGGAAAGTTTTAAGCCCTACATCTGTTTACTCTCGTCTAGTTATAATGCGTAAACCTGTCTGCCAAAACCGGACCTTTCCACTGGCCATAATCTTATGTTAATCAAAAGACTGTAAGACACTTAACCTAACAAATTCTTTATAACTCACTATCCGCAAACATTGCCTCTTCCTTTTGGTCAAAACATGGTAGCGGATTGTGTTGGTGGATATGCGGAAACAGCGGAGTCGGCTATTTTTGATATATCGCTGGATGTCCAACTCTTCTTCAATGGTTGATCCTGGGCCCGGTTTATGGCCAGTTAAAGAAACAAGATAAAGAACGCTCTTAGACAACCCAATGAAACAAAAAGATTTGAAATGGTAAAGGGCCGTTTATAATGGTCAATTACTCCATGTTACTCCTCCTTTTCTTTTTTTAAACACCTAACTGCTCATCCGGTTGTAACTTGATTCTTACTAGATCGTTGACATCGAAGAATCCGAAGTGGCTTTACGTACGATTTCTCTTCCTTCACTACTACGCCGTATAATATTCGGACCCATAACACATTATGCATGCAAAAAAGTCAGCATAGATCATATTTATTGATAAATGGTTATGTTTGATGCCTATATTGGCCTAGTAGGACGCTTTTCCTCTTTTGCAAGCTAAATCCGAAGTGTACCAATCCTCTCATTACGTTAGATCCCCCCCTGTTCAAGGGTAGGAAAGCCGTTGAATAAGAGGCTTCTGCGAAATTTTAAGGGAACTAAGTTTATCGCACGAGATACGAAAATCATGAACAAGTAAGATATTAAAGACGAGGGCTACCGCTACGAAGCCTGCAGAGCGTGGCGTGAGAAAGTCTTCGAATCGGTTTTATCGGTACACAAATAAGTATCCTTTTCGAGATTTATTTTGGCATAAATTATGATTACACATTATAGCGTAGATATCATATGTGGGACCCGCTAATGCTTCTGTATGATTTGTACAACTATCGATTCACTGATGCCTGATAGCTTAAAATGCAGGCATACGCAACTTAGTGAATAGCATGCTTTCACATGAAAAATCACTTCCCTGTCTCCTATATATGTTTGTGTTTGACATACGCCGCGTGTTATAACCTGTTCCTTCCGTTGCAGTCAAATGATAGAGAGTATCAATTCCATGTGTGCCACAAATAATAGTGCAGAAATTCTACATGGCACAAGTTTCACCCACAACTAGCGTAAAGCTCTTTTCTACTAACAGTATCAAGACTGAAAAGAAAAAACTGTCTTTCAGTGCTGTCCTTCCTCATAAACTGTTTGGAAGGCGAATTAGTTCCGGGTGGCAGGGGCAGTGACACGGCGAAGAACGTTAGAAACAAAAGCGATAAGCCAATTGCTGCCTGCAAACCATGGTGCGCTATAAAAGAGCACCATTTTCAAAATGGATGGCTGTTGTCAAGGCCAAAGATGCTCCAGAATACTTCCTTTGTCATGCAATCTTGGTAACGCTATTCAGTCCAAGTTTTTCTCCATATACGTTTCCGAAATTAATCGACGTCTATCTTTCACTAGTGCAACACCATATGTGTTGCCTTTTACCATACTTCAAGGTTGTAATACTTTCACTAAATCGTCTTCCATCTCCGGCTTGTTTGTTAGCTGCTTCTTCTACTACCTGGGATGCCGCACCAGTTAACTCTCTTCTGTAGTTGTGCCGCAATCTTTTAATACGTAGCGGACATCTCATGGGCTATATCGGCTCAATCCCGTATTCAAGCAAAAAGGAATCAGTCTCACACTTCACGTAGGGATTCGGAAGATCAGGTTCGCCATATTGCTGCAATGCCCGATGTGCTTTTTCTACTGCAGAAGCACCTTGTCAACGGATGGAAGGTAGCGACTTTTCGAGCCCGAGGATCTCATTGACTATTATGCTGCACAAAGCACAGCTTTTGGGCTTTTCATGAACGTGCTGTCATAAAAATATTTTGTTCCCGAGCCGATCAATGTTTGATAGAACAAAGAGCCAGGAAAATTTTTTTAACTGCAACAAGCGTAGTAAAACCGAGAAAAGCATCTTCTGTATCAGGCAGTTGTGATCAAGTTTATGCTGAACAAGTTTGTGAAACGCTTTTGTGTGCTGTAAGTAAACAATGGCGGATTCTGAGCGACAACGTCTTCATTGCAGTTGACATGGTATGTATCACCGTTGATCCCACGTTCTTTTACGTCACGAATATAGCAGCTGTCATCACGCAAAATGTTGATTTGTATTTCAATACTATACACACCAATGCAACTTTCAAATTAACAAAGTGTTGTTAGCCACAATAATTAAGAGACAAGCCAGCTGAAGCTGGTGCTGTAAAGCCGCGCAGTAGTCAGTTCATGTGATTGCCGCTGAGGACTTCTCCGATCGTGATACAAAAGATTTCAAGATCCAGATGCCAGGATGATGAACGTATATCTTGCAGATTCGAGGCTTTGGCAACACCGTTTTAGTGCAACAATTAATTGTTCCCTGTTCTACCTCTCCAATGCGATCAGTACCCATGATTGCTTGATCGGTGTAGAGTGGCACACGTCCCACATTGCCGTGGATTTGGCTAGCTTCACACCAATAGACGGCTATGCTCTTACGTTGCAAACCTTTATAATAAGAAAACATTTAACTGGTCGATGATAGCGAGCATTGGTTTTATATTTCTATCAAAGATAGGAAGATAAAGGATGTACTCTATTCACGTATCCTACCTCGATCTCTGGTTTCTGTTATGATAAGCGATAACATAGTTTCATGCTTTGATCTTTGGATATCAACATGCTCTGTGAGGTGTAACTGTATCTGCGCAGATTTCCAATTGGTAAGCGATAGTGTATCTCCAGCAGGAAGGTTACTGTCAGTGTGGTCATCGGTATCCGAGATTTGCATGCGGAAACACATGTGGTGAAATGGATATGAAATTTCATTTGCTCAACTTTATTTCCCAATTAAGTTACTTTTCCGTTGATCTACTATTTCTAACTTTTGCAAGGGACAATTCAGGCGCAAGGCAAAGTTTGTTCGAGAACTAGAGAGGGAGAAATCTCCACACAATCATCAGCATCGCTGAGCTTTAAAACGTGATAAACCTGATCTAAGACTCTAAGCAACAGAAGTCTTTCTTCGGGGCAAACAGATCATATTTAATAAAAGGTCATAAAAGCCTTTCATATGGACCTCTTAAATTCAGTTTGTCTTAAATGTATTGTTTAAAAGCAAGGGAAAATGGGAAATGACCCAATGACGTTGAGTCGACGTCCAATGCAAGTCACCTTCGTCACGTATCTTTAAGCCGATCTGCGCCTTATCCCGTTTATCTTCTTAAGTTTCTTTCTTTTGCTGATGATAAATACCAATTGTAAGCTAATATCTTGGTCTTTTCTTGTTCTTTTTCGTCTTCGCTTTATTTTGTCTCAACGCCCATGATCCATTCAGGTCTCTTTCGTGTGCGGGCTACTACTGTGGCACCGGTGAACTTGGTTTTCAAACGCTCCGTATCCACAGATGGCACATTAAACTTCTCTCGATGTAAATATACAACTTCTACGGATTCAACTTGACAAAGACAAAACGATAAGAAAGAAAAGGCTAACTCTTCGGTTATTTGATTCAATCTCTTAAGCCTTTGCAAATACAACGACACGCACCAGAACATTGGCCAAATCGCAAGGTAAATAAAAACCAAAAAAATATACGTCTTACCTTGGACTTTCATCATCGAGCTGATCAAAACTAACTCTTGCCTTGACAGGTCGGGTTATTATTCTTGGTAGGTTATCGGCATTTTCAAAAGATTCCGCCGCATGCTCATAGGCTCGACTTGGGTTTAACCGAACTCCAATGTGACATTTGATCGCCAGGATCCGGCTGGGCAGGTAAAAGATTTTAAACAGCGAAATGCAGCGATCCGAAAGTAACTCGTGGCAAAAGGTTTCAAGCTTATGCGCGACTTGAACAAGAAAGATTACGATGTGACAGTTGTGTCTCCGAGGTACACAGCGTCTTTTATTTAGAATATGCACACTTTACCTTTTATTTTCTTAGAAACTACTTCGTTTTCACACCCTTGCTGGCCAGGTAAGTTACACGTGCTTGACAGGTTCCGAAACAGGACTATTTTGACTCAAAAAACTTATCCGGTCAGCACGTCGGTTGGCACTTTGGAATTCCGTTGTATTACTGAGCCCGTGCGAGGCTATTCAAAAGATGTAGACTATCATCAAGCTTGGTGTGACAAAATTGGTCTGTAAACCGGTACTCTCCGTTCAACTGCAAAATAGTTAACCGTGGGTCAAAAAAAAATTCATTAGATCTCAAAAATCAAGTCGTACATTGTACATCCAATTTAGACGATAGTAAGTGATATTGCTTTCTATTGACGTTGAACAACCAGTAGGATAATCCTTATATCCGTTGTAGACAAGGGTCAAACTTTCTCGTTGGATTACGATAAATTAGTCATTAGCGTAGGCGCCTACTCTAATACATTCAATACTCCTGGCGTGAAAGAATATGGCATCTTCTTGAAAGATATAAACGATGCTCGACGCATTCGAGCTCGCGTCTTAGAATGTAAAAGCAAGAGTTTGCTAATCTGCTAGGGGGCATTTTCTAATTCACGCCGTCGCAAATAATAGGTTTTGAATATGCCGCTCAGCCTGGAGTCAGTGACGTTGAAAAAGCATCCAAACTGCATTTTGCTGTTGTGGGTAATATCCAAGTTGTTTAAACAAAGCTCACGGTTCCCTAACGATGTTTTTCATGACGCACACTAGGAGGCGGGCCTACAGTAAGACATTATTTTAGTTTAGCCCATACGAGGATTTAACGGGAGAAAAACCTTGTTTAGGGCGTGGAGTTCTCCGCCGAACTGTACGATTTCATCACCGAAGATCTTTCGAGGCTCTATCCGCAATTGATGGAGCATACACGGATGACCGTTTATGATGTCGCCCCTCAAATTCTCGGGAACTTTGATAAGAAGCTATCAGATTTTGCTCTGCAAAAATTCAATCGTCATGGTATCCAAGTAAAGGTAAAAGCGGTTACCTCTGACGTTGTTAGTGATCATCTCTTTTAAATGATATGAATTGCAGACTGGAAGCCATGTAGTAGAGGTGTTTAAGGATTGTTTGCGTACAAAAGAAGAGGGTGATAGTAAGTTGAATGGCGACAACGTCGGTAGGAAAAAGGATTTATCCAGTAAATAGTTCGATTCGGCATGCTTGTGTGGGCAACTGGTCTTATGCCTAATCCACTAGTTCAATGTTTGGAAAGCGTTGCCAAAGATGCACGTGGCCAACGGTACAGGATTCACGTGGACCAATATGCCCTTGAAGCTAACGAGGAGGGTTTAGGATATTGACAGACCACCAATTACGTGTTCTGGACAAAGAAACAAAGGAACCATTGAAAAATGTGTATGTGCTTCATCCATGCACAGAGTCAGCCGCTTACGAAGTTGGTTTTCTTCTTTGTCAATAGATATGCATTGGGAGATTGTGCAACAATAGACGATTACGACCTTCCTGCCACGGCACAAGGTATGTGAAAGTGCTCGTTTCTCTTCCGAAACTTAGCAATGTTTCTTACCAAATGTATTCAGTGGCTAACCAGAAAGCGATTTATCTGAGCAAAAGTAAGGCAATCGGTCGAAACATCAGTCGTGTTTACGCTCTTCTACAGATCTGAACAAACAGGCGCGCAACAAAGATATAGGCTCGAAAGGTTTTAGCTTTGAAAATCGTGGATCTATGGTAACATAGTATACTTTGTTCTTCTGGTTTCTTATTGCTAACTTTTCTATAGGCATATATCGGTTCTTGGGAGGCTGTTGTAGACATGTCACCAGTGCACCAAAAAGCGAAGGAGGGTGGGCATATGGCATGGATGTTTTGGAGGTGAGTCGTGGCCCATTTATCTCGCGCTTGAAGCTAAACTTAAAGTTACCAGATCTGCCTATCTGAGCATGAGCGTTAGTATGAGAAACAAGATGCTTATTCCAATGTATTGGTAGGATTAGATGACTTGCACTGTCTATCAGACGCGATACTGAAGCATTCCTTTCTAGGTTGATGACCTGGATGTTTGGTCGTGATATCTCCCGATTTTAGAGAGACAATTAGCAACAAAAACAGTTATTTATTTGCCCCCAAAGTGAGGTGCCATTAGACTGAACAACACTAATAAAGCAATACAAGATCTAATTGATCCATCGACATTTGAAAAACAATCGGCTGTGATAAGTATACGGTTAGCATGATAATTTGAAAGATAGGCAGGCAAGACCAGAATAAGATCAAGGATGAGCATTGGCAATACAGGGTGTTGAGGATATAAGAGAAATAGGTTCTGAGCTCCGGATGACTTAGTAATACTTAAAAAAGAAAGGAGGAAAGCAGAAAAAAGGTTGAGTATATCCTAGTTTCTGGATGAGTATTAGAAGCAGAAAAGACTGAGCGAGCAAAGTCTTCGATTACAGATTGACTTTTCAGCTGCATTCTTTCCTTGACTCTTTTAAACGAGTGCTTTTTTCTCCTTTCTTTTGCATGGTCTTCATTGATTTTACCGGCTTTGTCGTATGCCTAAGGAAACAATCCCAGCATTTGAACGCCATGACAGCATCGTATCATTTCATATGTTATTTAAAGAAGAGGAAACGCTGGCGACAGAAAACGAAGCCAAGGAAAAAAAGAAAACATTACCAAAACACAACGATATCTTAACGAGACGACAAAGACGCTGGTTCGTTGTACGCAGAGTCATCTATATCATTGTGATGAATGCCGCCATCCCTATTGCTTTGTATAACATGCTAAAGAGTCATATACCTCCTGTCTGGGCCTTGGTCCTCTCTACCACGCCAACTATCATCTCTGTCATTGGTCAGGCGATCTTCTTGCGGCATATCGATACGATGGGAGTGGCTGTTGTGTCTGGTAAACCGAAAATAACAGGAAGCGGCTTTTTCCCTAAATATTTGCAAGGAGGTCAATTATTTAACTTGTGCATTTAAGGATTTATACTGTCGGTGATCTTGGCTGTCATTAATGGTGATCCTAAGCTATTGATGATGCGGGAATCCTTTGTGTAAGGAACTTAAAATGATAGGCGTCTGCATAACCCACATTGTCCAACTGGTAAACCCTACCTTTCTTTTTGTTTAGCACGTCTGGTGTTGGCCTGATGTGTGCCATTACATTGATCCCGGTTCGGATTAGAACCTTTCAGCTTAAACCCATTTTATATTATCTTGCCTGTGATCTGATACCGCTACAGCCCGTTTGCTTCCACGATCAATCTCAACCACAAAAACGTATGGCATTTTATTGGGATCAATCGTCGTTTTTCCGACTGCATTTACGACTCCTCACAGCTATCAACTTGATCATCCTCGAACTTGAGTTCGGACTCAAATTGTATTATATTCTTACGTTTGATCTTGATACCATTGTTATTTTAAGCAGTTCCACCCTTACGGTCGTCGGAATTCTTGTTACCATGTTCGTTTTCTGGTACATTGTGATTATCCATAGACGGATAAAAGTAGATGAACCTTCCATGTTACATCGAGCTGGGGCAGTAGAATAAACGAAAATGTACATTTCAGAATGTAGTAATCCTACCTTTTCCACAATTGGCGATGGCCACGCTTAGTTTACCTTTGCCAAGCCAACTATGATGGTCTTACAGCCAGAGTAAAAGCTGACATCTGCTCTCTTGTGCCATTATACGCTACAGAGCATTATTCTGCGCGGGAATCGAGGCAAAAAGACTCTGCATAAATTTGGCCTTATGCGGAGGAAAGATCTTAAGATTTTGGAAACGGTGCTTGTCCGTCGCTAGGGAACTTTTTAAGATAAAGTGTTTACTTTGCACTATATGTTAAAAAATATCCGCTATAGTTGAAAGCAATGCTTTAATGGACTAAACCTATGATGAACCTTCTGCATCTGCTAACAAGTTTTCTACGGATTGTTTGATCTTTTCGCGGAAGCTAAGAGGGTCACTGTTACTGGACGTATCTCTAGTAAATATCCTGGCAAATAGAACACTGCGCACTTCGCTAGGTAAGCGTTCTAAAGGTCCTAAGCGAATTTGCAATGAATAAGCCGGTTGTTTTGGGTATCGTGGGTTATAGGATGCCATCCGTTTGTCGACCAGTTTGATATTGCTGTTGCATGCACGTAAGCTTCTGATCAAGTTAGGTACTTCTTACATGTTTCTCCATAAGCGTGATTCGCTCTCCTTCGCTGAGGACCACCAGATAGACCCAATTACTGTTTCTTCCACTTCATCGACTTTCCACAGAAATCTCGTTTTTTCGCTAGCACCCGCAGATTGATACAATGTAGATCGTTGAAATATATCGTTCGCTTCTTTGCATACGATCCTCAGACAAACTAGGTTAATTTCCCTGGCTAATACTGCCTTAAATTCCGAAACGCTCTGGAGAGCAAGAGTGGTTTGTGATAGACACACCATGATGCAGCCAGATTGATGGAGCGTAAAGTGCAGCGATGGTCTGGTAGAGATCTTGTCAGTAACAAGAATGGTGACTTATCTTCATAGCTTTACCCTTTCATCAGTGTAACTGTCAAAGAAATTGCCAAATCACCAATACTTGGATATGTGTCACAAAAGTCGCCAGTTTTTGGTAAATTCTGTTGCATCGTTTTATAATGCACAGCGATGTCAAGCCCGCTTTCACCGCAGAGAGGGTCAATGATTTCGTACACTACTTGTCGTACTCGATCGAATAATATCCAAAATCGGGACATAGTCAGTATAGGTGAAAGAACCGGTATCTCGCACAGCGATTCATGCGGATGTTGTTGGTGTAAAGGTGTCTTAGACGAAACGCCAACTTGTTGAAGCCGCTTAGACATGGATGATGCTGGTAGCCCATGGGTGGTTGAAACGGTCGCTGGTAATGTGGCTTCCAAAAGATGCCGTGCTTTTCGATTCGAAGATAAAATTCGCGCCCTGCTTTTCCAAATATTTAATCGATGTCGTTGTATTAACAATAAGCGTAAAGCAAGGCATATAGCTTGTGCTGAGATTCTTTGAGTAGACGCAACATCAGTCGTCGGACTGGTGTACGACTCCTCAATTTTCTCCTGTATCTTTTGGATTGAGAGATCAACTTGTCCATCGATCGCTACAGTCACTTGATCGTCAGCAATACGGACATTACTCCGTAGCGCCTGTGCCTCGGATAAAACCTGTAGACTGTCTCAGCAATCCAAATATCCGAAAGGCAGATAAGGATTCCTACCGCTGCAAAAAGTTCTGCATCAAAGACTGTAGCTTGTGCTCGTATTAGTTGCCTTTGTATATCATTGGTCGACTCTGTTGCCGTCGACAGAATCATCGTATCTTAAAATACGCTTAAGTATTTGATCGTACAGATAAATCCATATTCTTAGTCAGTACCTTTGGACGCTGATTGCATCGTGTTATCCGGTTGGTCCTCAGCCATACCCAGTATGTCTTCAGAACATGTGTCAAAATCCTGATCAAGTTCGCCTAGAGGGCTCTTAGTTAACTTGACAACTATGTGTCGTGGTATGCTGTGTGGTAACGATAGGTGCATTTTGGGCCATGTCTTGTCATCCTGGCTATCTGTGGTTTGAGGGCGAGTCATCTCCCCAAAAGAAATTTCGTTGAAATTGGAGCCCACTGCTTAAGTGTAAGATGTATGTACACATACGACGCGGATCTTACCATCGGTGAACCCATATTGAACTAAAAATGCAGCGGGATTACCAGCGCCGGCTGATGTCCCGTTACTCTGCATCAGCCAGTTGTTGCGTCTCAGTTCCAAAGCTTCTTCCCAAAACGCTTGCTCCTCATCCACAATCTTTCTCAACGATGTAGCGCTGGTTTTCAGAAAGTCAGAGGCTGCTTTTTGCTGCTGACGTTTAAGACCAAGTGTCAGTTGTGCTGATTCTAACTGTGCCTTCGCGGTTGGTTTTGGCTTTGATACATAAGTCGTATTTAAAGATCCTGGTCGTATCACCAAGTCCTTAGATCCACTGCCTAACTTATTCTGTGTTGCAAGGATAGTGACGACATCCAAAGCGACGTCGATCTCGCTTTTTGCATAGCTAGCGGAGGAAAATGAATAATTTGCGCGTGACATGTAGCTCTATCTTACAATAGTTTGTTGACAACCGATTCCCTCAACTTTATCATGTCAAATCCAGGTGCTACTGGCGCCTGTGAATGTACTGATGCAGACTCGTCAACCTTTGACTGATCTTTAGCCGAGCTGATATCTCCATTTTGCTGCCTCTCTTTCTGCGATATCGATCTTTCCAAGGTTGATTCTGAAATATCTTTCCAATCGCCTCTTTCAGTCCAAATTCGATCCACTGTTTGCATCAGTTTGTCAGCTAGTGGCTGTTCACTACAGAACAATGAGAGTCGCCAATGAGCGCGTGCCCTTCGGTGCATACATTGTTGTTTTTACTCTTTATATATTTCCTGACCAGAGTCAGTAATGTCGACTGATTTTTTTCCAATTGCAGGTTCGAGTGATAGTTTTATTCGCTTGGCATTTGGCTCCATCATTAAATACAATTAGTGTCCGCCTTTGAGTGCGTCTCGCAGAGGACATAACTTTTGGAGGATACGCTTAACGTTTTGTACGGTAAGTGTGACCGGGTTTCGATATATTCTGCAAGCTTCCTCATTTTTTTTTCATTTGTCCTAACTGCCAAATTACTGCAAGAAGCTAATCCTTCGTAAACTGAAAGTCTTCTTTACTAACTGATGTACAGATGTATTGCTTAATGCATCTTATCGCTGTTCACTTGACTAGTTACCTGCATTGGCTTCAAATGTGCTTTCTGCTTGAATTCATCATTATCATCTCTGATATTTAATATATTGGATTCTTATGCAGAAACATCTGGTAGCAAACACCTTCAAACGTAAACTTATGCCTTTCCATTTGTTACTAAAAACCTATTAAGATGCAAACAGTTGCCACTACCTGTTATAAACTTGTTCAGACTAATTCCATATCTCCATGCTGATCAAGATACCATGGCTCACCTAAAGGAGGACGGCTGCCTTTGGCCTGACGAACAACAGATCGAGAATATCTCAAATACTTACTACAATTAAGTTATTAACATGGTTAAGAAGTAGGACAATGATGGCTCTTAATAGCTCATCGTACTGATCAATACATATTACGAAATCATGTATTTGCATTACTGTAAGTATTGTATAGTACTCCACCAAACTAGCCAAACAATGCTACTCTTCCCATACATCTTGCTTATTCTTTATTGATTTCTTAAGAGCATCGTACTAAAGATCACGCGCTTTCGTTGCCAAGTTCCATTACTTCGTTGTCTTCGCAGTACCCGTGATTTTTTAGGACACGTGCCCTATGTTAAACAGGAAGAAATTGCTTCGCTGTTCACAAATAGTGCCTCGCAAAAGCAAGAAAAAAAAAAGAAAGACGGAAAGAACGAAGAAGAATTAAGGAACTCACACCCTGCCGAAGGAAAAACGAGTGTCCGCCAATTGAATTAAGATTACATTCACTAGAACGTAACTATAGTTCTAGATTTGTGAATTATTGCCACGGGTACAAGTCGTTCGTGACGATAGGAACATTAATCACCATTACACATAGCGTATGAAGTCGAATTATTTGGAGTGAACTAAACAATAGCTGTTGAAGGAAACTGGGTGGCCAATGGTATGAAACGAGAATTTGTCAAAATATTGCTTACCTATCTTACTATAGGCACGCTCATTCAGTAACCATCTGACATGTCTTTATAGTAGCTTTGAAAAGAAGATTGACCTTGATACAATGATTACCGCATACAAAGATTGTATTTACAGTGAGTGATCAGGAAAAGAATACACGGACCATCTTGAAAACCCAACACAGTTACATAGTGGGATGGTTCGAACTTGATGATAATGATCGCCAGTCTTTTGAAGCACAGTTAAACAATACTGGCCGTTTAGTTAGTGGGCGACACTAGTACCCAGGACCCATGTGGTTGTCCCACCCACTATATTGACTTTGAGCATGTGGGTGAAACTAACGCTTTTGTGCAACCTCAGCATCTGTTCAATAACGATTGATACCATCAGCAGTTCCCACGTCAAGGTACTAGTGAATTTGGCTAGTAGTTGAACAGCTCATAGTTACCAATGCCATATTAGCGCTTATGTTGGTTTCGAACATACTTGAGACGTAGCAAGGGAAAGAAGAAGAACCGTGCATTCGCGCTGTGACAGCTAAGCACAAAGTTGACCTTTGCTCTTCTGAAAACTTGAATTTTATTGTATTTATTCCCGGGTCCCAATGAGATCATGTCCGCGTTTATAAGTTTACAATAGCTTTGTTACAGAGCCAGAAGAGAACAATAGATTTTTAATTTAAAACTTAAAAGTACCGCCATTCGGATCATTCAGTACAAAGAGTAACCTGAACCAATACACGAGTTTCTCTCTCCTGACTAGGCACCCAGTTCGTCGTAAAACCATATATGAATATATGAGCAATGTTGTCTTTCAATCAACATCTCCCATGTGACGCTTCCTCCAGATGATCCCATTGGGAACCTTGAGATATCCCATTGTTCATGCGAATTTGGAAATCGTACAGATGCAGATTATATGCTCACTTTCAGATGATCTGGTTGAAATTCACACATCAGTCGAGACATCCTCTCCCCCCTAGGCTTCAACACAAGAATTAATCCAAGGGACAAGGGATAATTAACAAATATGATTTACTGAACATACCTTTAATCTGTCACATACTTATTGGTATACTTCCACTTCTTTCAATTGCTTCCGTTGGTCCATGTTACACGCCCTACTGTTCAATCGTCGATCATCTTACATCTAACCATTGCGCTTTGTCATACATTAACACACGGTCTTATATGTCTATGCATACACATCCTCCAAGCATGCAGGACCAGTATTGTCTATCGGAAAAGGATCAGCATAAAAGTCCGGAAGTACGTCCTAGTATAAACGACAACTCGACCAGTAAGTATATTGATTGCATGACAATTTCTGAGTCACCCGCAGCGCCTGACAATGACGCGGGAACGGAACGGCTATCGGATGTTGGCCCAGGAAATGCACGTGTTGCAGTTTCGTACCCATCACAAGCCAAGATTTCACCCAAATCACGGAGTATTCCAAGATCACCAAGGATGCGAGCGCTAGCTACGATACTAAATATGAGTCGTTGCGATGGCGATAGTATCAAAGAAATACCTATGGATGATGGAGAGAGTTCTTGTCGTGATGTCCAAACCAATGAATCTAATTTGACCAATTTCTCGAGCCAGACCCTAGTGGAGAATAAATGCATCCAATCTGCAGGTGGGCTCAGCCGTACAAACACAGACTCGCTCTTGTCCGTTTTATCGGCGCCGTCCAAGCTAAATCGATCAGCCGCACAGCAGTATCTGTTTACATCCTCCTCGGCTTGTGTCGGATCCTTACCGAGTCGATATGAACTGGTAAAGAATTCACATTTCAACACCAAAATTAAAGCAAGGCCTTCAAGAAGAGGTGTGTGCAACACATTAACGATCATCATTGTAATCGGTGCAATCTTATTTTTATTTGCTGGTTACCCCCTTTCTCTTTATATTACAAAGCAAATACCATCTTCATCCTAAGCATTAAAGTGGAATACATACATTTACATGAACTTTCAAACATACTAGGAGTTGAATATCTCACAGCGACACACTGATCACTTTCAAACACAAAAAATTTTTTGTTGAAACGAAAAGGGTTATTATTTCAACGTCCAAAAAGGAAGAAGCGAAACTCAAACAGAAACTTATCACCGTTTTGCAGTAACTTGTCCTGTTTGACGGATTTGCCATATATTGCAATGTTCTATGTACTCTTGTGTAAACATCAATTTGTGGGATGGTTTCAAGAGGAAAAAAGCAATTAACGCTGCTCACTGAACACAGCATATCATGTCACGCTTTGTTCCCTCCTTAATTTCTTTATTCCCGCTGCATGATACTAACGGTGGCGTTCACATACACACAATTGATTATGCTATCCTACTGCCTCTCAACAGGAGAAGTCATAATCAACTGCTCTTTTCATGCACCTAGCTCCGTCCACATGCAAAACAAAACAGTTGTGTATCCTGGTACTACTGCTTGAAGTCCAAAGCCCAAACCGTTAGAACGGGGAACCGCCTATTTTAAAAATAAAGTTTTTATTCTCTAACATGTCCTAACCTTGTTTGTGTTGAATGAATGAAGAGAGATATCGCCGACTTACCCATACTTGGATCGTAACGATATATTTCATTTATGCATAGCCCATGAGACTAGCTATGACATTTGTCGAAGCAGTGGAGGGTGTAGGAGGGAGACGGCTAGCTGATTCTTCTTTTGGCAGTGCACCAATACATACGCAATAGCATGGCCAAGGTCATATGTGCAGACTAGATGTCAGTGTAGCACTCGGAAGATAACCGAAGTCTGAGACTGAAGTAAACAGGAAGGTTGATTCCACAAGGTAGCACGGTCAAACAATAAGTCGTAGCACCAAAATAGTCTTGTTTTTCTTGTCGGAAGCATCGGTAATGGCCACCCGGGCTAGAGGAATACACACATCTTGTTTTTGAGTTTCCCTTTTTGACCATTTGTCAAACTGGCCGTCGGAGCAGCTTCGTTCTCTTGCCGATCGTTAAACTGTCCCCCCTTTTCCCTTGACATATAAGCCCGCGATTCAGCACCAAAGTTCTTTTTTTTTTACTTCTTTTACCACCAAATATTCTATCCTTGAAACCTCCTTGTTTCAAACAAACTTTTATATAAACCAACTTGTTAAATCTATTCCTTTGCCTGTTTCTCTTATTTTTTATTTAATGGCCGTCGATTTCCTTGCAAGCGATATCGTCTTTCCATCCGATAGCGATGAACCAAAGCTGTCAGCGGGCCCTAACACAAAACTACCTGAGCCTGTCGATTGGTCATTACATGATTATTACAGCACAGTGCTTGAAAAGTCATTTACGCCTATTCAGTCTCTAACCGATCTATGTAAACTGGAGCCTGTGATGGACGGTCTTGCCGACGAAAAAACCGCGTGGAAGTGCCCGCCTTTGTTTACGCACAAACAAGACGATCAGGCTCTAATCCTGGTCTTGTCAAATACACTCAAGCAATCCTCATTGCCACCCGTTTCCCAGCAACAAGATTTACGTGCAGCACTGCGAGGTGCGCTGGAGATGGTAGAAAACGACATGCAGCATAACATGCAAGACAATCTCACTCCTATTCGTCAACAACAACAACAACAAATGCCAATGCAAGAAAAGGCGTGGAGCTGGAAGGATGATTTGTTCCAGACGTCTTTCGGTCTGAGTGGAGAACAAAACGGTCTGGTTTTTGCAGACAACCGAATGACTTCCCCGGCCTACCAGCCAATTTCCGATAATCCAGTTTTATTGGATTCTAATACCACATCCCGCCTTAGCTCTGAAATTCATGATGAATATGCACATACACTATCACTCGGTATGGCATTTGAGCCTGTGTCTCCAACGGTTGTCGGAAGTGAAGAGTCAACGACATCAGAGAAACCAGCCATAAAATCTAAACCATGGTTACACTTCTTGCATAAGTTTAAGAAGAACATGACGCGATCATTCAAAAAATCCGAAGCGCTGTCCTCGCAGGGTCGTTTTGGACGACTTTTCAAGGCCCATTAAGCACCAGCATCACTTATTCATCATGTATATAACCATCGCTTTCACCATTCCCACCAAAAAGAACCCTATTTTTTTTATATGTACATAAGGCACAGATTGATTTCTTTCCGCTGCATATGTCTCTCAAGCAGGCTTTGCGTTTCCATGTGCTTTTCCTTCCTGGACAAGAACTCATGATTCGTGCCATTTTGACCTACGACTAAAAAAATTCTCATTCGTTGAAAAAAAGAGCTTTTTTGTAATCAAACCATTATTATTCTTAGTATTTTGTTTGAATCAACAATCAATAAACAAATAAACAATATTCTCTGAGCCGCATAATGAGGAAATAACCGATGCTGTAAGACGGAAGTCTCGGATAGTCGTATCCGAGGTGTAATCCAAAATGCGCATGTAAATGTAGTTGTGCTGCCCATTCCTCGAGCTACCTTGGCAAAGCTTTTGAGAATCGCTGTGTAATTGAACAATATAATATTCTGTGTTTTATCCGAATGGTAGCGTTCAGTGCAGCAAAATATCGAAAGAACTAAAAGGCAGCCTGGACTGTCGATTGGCTCGTTCTCTTGGTCCCAGCACCTATTGCCTTCTAGTACCTCCCACGGTATCTTGTGTTGGACGCCGGAAGGCTTAACTTTGAACGCATGTAAAGCAATATGCAGCCTTCTCCTGTAATATCTACTTTTTCGCAGGAAGTATATGGAATGCAGACTGTATCACGCGCTGCTTGCAGCAAATACATAATGCGCAAAGGCTTCCACTAACCATGTGCATGCTTATTACGGCGCACTATTGTTTTGCTATGCTAAACCAATCGACTAGCGGCCATAAAAGCTGAGAAGCCAAGTCCATACTATCTCTAAGATCATTCTTTCCTTAAAAAGCTCACTCATCGTCATCTAGTTTGACTTTCGGTAATCACACTTTTTTGGATAATGATGCAACTGGCACAGTGTGTGTGACTTTCCATACTCTTTGGATGAACGACGAATGTGTGGTTTCTCACGCAGTCAAGCTCTTCGCGACATCATGGTAAAACCGCTGTATCCCCTTTTCCCTACCGTTGTATACATCGTAGAATCTCTATAAACTACTCGTTATGCTCGGTAGCAATGAAAGCAATTTGAATCATTTAAAAACACGAAAACTATACCGTGCTGTACATGGATAACTTAGCGTGTAGCTGCAAAATCTTCCTACAGCATCATATTGATTGTAATGAATCTGGATATCGAAGATATTTTGTACACTAATGACAGAAATTTGGACTCTGGCGACTATAGTGAAGGTACATTGATTTATTTTAACACTCGCCTTCTTGGGAACATCAGTCCGCTTTTCTAATTGTTTTTAAATTCGTTAGCAAAGTACGATGTCATGTTTATCCTAACAGTCATTCATGGAAGGTGCCTCATGTTTGGCATAGCTTCCGGGTCCTGATTCGCAAGGTCAAAATGACCATCAACAAACATATTAACATGAAAGGATTGTACAACACTCACACGTAGTCTTTTCACTAATCCTCCATAACGTGATTGCTTGTAGCTAAAGGTGCAGTATTAACAAAGCACGCTTATCCTTCAATAACATTTACTCAGTTTGCACGCTGAGGAACATCATTTGTAATGATCCGGCTTCACTGGCGTTGAAACAGATCGCGACAAAAACTTCTACGAGATTTTAGATACTAGCAGCCTTTCTTGGAGCTGTCTGTTTTTACAAGCTTTTAAGCATTGTCTTCCATCTGTTTCGCGATGTTTCGTCCCGAGTCAGAAAGAAAACTTACTGTAGTTGAATGCACATCTTGCGTCAATGCAATCATGAAGTATGCACTGGCTTACGATGTATATCACTTCAAGACAATCCCTTTATGCTCTCATTTAGAATTGAGTCTTACGTTTTTATGTCACTTATTGAAATAAAGAAGATTGTTGTCTTCTCTTTCTTTATTGCCTGGATACATGTCATGCTATAAGACCGTCATTCAGTAGAACTTCCGTTTCTTTGTCTTATCTTTGTACTGCCATAATAATAAAGTACTTAAGGCTTTCCCACCAATGATTCTGGGTTTCTGTTCGATGATTGGTTATTTGCACGGAAGGAACAACTTCCATTGTACTGTATGCCTCTATTATCCATCTACATGCCACTGTATGATCTTCGTTTTATTGTAGGTACAGAATGACTAGCACCTTCTTTTTCTGTCATTCATTCTGCATTACTTTCCTTGGTTGTAGAGTGACTGACTGTGCTTTCTTGAGTGAATAAATAATGTCATTTACTTACATACATTTTCCATTTCCTCCAGGACGTGTCGGTAATAAGTTCCGCTACTGTCTTTACCGTTAGGCTGGAAAACCCTTCAGAGTAAATAGGAGAGTGGATTATGCTTCTCCCGATGGCAAATACAAGAATAGCTACGTTATCATGAATAGATCTGCTGTATTGTTGCAGTCCGCGTATGAAAGCAAATCTGAAAACCTCGTTGTCATGGGATGGAACTTCATTTAATTTTAACTGAAGAATCATTTCTCCAAACTGAGAAACACATTTAGATTAATTAACACTTTTATAGGCTTTATACATCAATTTCGGTTTGATTTAAAATATTCTGCATCAACGGAAGGGTCGAAGTTGTGTCTATTGAACGTCTCTTTCGGGCAATTTGAATATAGGTTTACCTTGGTACACAACGCTTAGCACTACAGTATTGATAAATTTCTTGCTGAAATCTATCCAGTAGCCATTGTCTGCTGTTTTAAAAGAGCGACTTTTTACGCCAATGCGGGGCAGTCTTACTCCTGTGCGTCTTCGCTCCTTGATCGATCAAAAAGCATGACCCTTCGATGTCAATCCTGTGGGGCCACAGATACCTATTATAATGAAGGAGAAACATATTGCACAAACTGTGGACTAGTTCTGAACGATTATGAATTAACAGAGTACAATCCGGACGCCACGTTCCTTTCCCAAGCGTCCAAACC
Organism: Apophysomyces trapeziformis B9324; assembly: GCA_000696975.1. Taxonomy (NCBI): domain Eukaryota; kingdom Fungi; phylum Mucoromycota; class Mucoromycetes; order Mucorales; family Mucoraceae; genus Apophysomyces; species Apophysomyces trapeziformis. The sequence goes on from JNDP01000985.1 coordinate 129,076, forward strand.
GCAAAAGAAGGTAATCAGAAATTGATCTAAGAAAGGAATTAACAGAGATTCTTAGTATGATGCTTGTGCAGACTACATTGAACGATATGGTCGTCATCTTGGTTTAAGTGATGTTGAAGTGGAAGCAGGAAAACAGCGATTGCAGTTATACCGCAAAGTGCAATCGGCGATCCGAGCGCCCCGAGAAACTGCTGTGAGCCTTTTATTCATCGCATGTCAAGTATGGAATCGAGGGGAGAACATCTTTGATTTCGTGGACAAAAAGTTCGATTTGGATCCCATGCAGGTGCTTCGTACTCATAAACACGTTCGTACTGCTCTGGGCCTTCCGCAGCAGGAATCCAGTTTAATGCGGCAGGTCGATATTATCCTACCTTCCGTTCAAGAGATCCTTACGAGGGCATTCCCAACCATGGATGAGCTACTGGTGCGGAAAACTACTAAACGAATTCTCAAAATTGCCGACGAATACGGGCTCCTCATTGGCAGGCCAATGAAGACTATCGTCGCAGCCTCTCTTGTTGTCTCTGCTGCCAGTCAGCATGCGAAACCAAGTATTCACAAAGGCTACGAGCGAAAACTTCCATATCCGAAAGACCTTAACTGGGATGGACTCGCTCTGGAAGTATCATGCATGAAGAGGACATTACGCGAACGATACATGGAGATCCTTAACATGCTGTGCAAATATGCGAGAAACCTGCCAAAATTTATCTGTGAAAATTTAACAGAAAGCAATGTGCAATTCTACCTTCAAGACATTTTTTCTTGGCGATCTGCAGTGGAAGAACGTGGAGTCAAGGAAATATCCTATGAAGCAGCGGAAGAAAAAGTACCACCAGCATTCCATCGTGCACAGAAAAAGAGGTCTATGCGTGCAAAGCAGATTGCAGACGCTGAAGCATGTATAGCTAATAACGAATCAGATCCAGCCCATCTGGATATTGAAACGTACCGAATATATCTTCTTCTGTCAAAACATTCGAAGTCTAAAATCGAGGATATGACAGAGAGCGAACTTGCGGCGCAGCTACAGTCATTGCTTAAAGATACACCTTCCAAGAAACGAGATTTAAATAGAACCGAAATAGATGAAGAGGATATGTCGGATAAAGAGTTGGAAATGTACATCGAATCTCCAGACGAGAAGCCTGACCCTAGTTTACACAGCTGTGAAAAGCCGACCAAACAAAACGGTGACACGTGCGTTAATGACTGTGCGTTGAATGAGCAAAAACGAAAAGATGCCTCTTTCGAGCTAATGGATACTGACAGAATAAAAAGGATTCGTGCGACATAAAATGATTGGATACGAAGTATGAACGAGGCGCTCTGATATTGATCGGCAAAAAAAATTGCTGTGAAGCCTTGATACGAAATGGCTTCTAGCTGGCTAGAAGGCCAACTGTGACAGATAACTGGTCCCGAGACCGCTGATACCAGCGTAAAGATCGCTTTCAAGCACACAAGAGCTGGCTGAATTGTAAAAAAAACAAAAAGTCGACTACTATTTTAATGTTTTGTACTGCAGATAAATGGCAGTCTGTACATAATGCATTAAGCATGAAACAAATCGTATTTATCGAAACGAAATTTTATTAAATAGTATAACCATTGAATGTGGAATCTATAGATTCATTCAAAAGTACTGACTAATCATAATACCCTGTTCTCTAGTCGTAGCTGTTTGAGAGTCAGCTGTCAAATAGTACCTTAATCTTGCTTTGTATGCGAAGTCCCAAAAGAAAATTACTCTTGATGGGGCACGACTAACAGTTGCAGGAAAGTTGGCTCTGAGACGTCGTATGGAGGAACTTTCAGTACTTGTTACGCAAGTTCAACTTGATCCTGTAGAAGATACTCAAGCTGACGAAGAAGTTGCATAGATGCACGTCATGTTAGCTCTTAGTCAACTAGGAGCATGGGAAAGTTCGTCCGGTAATTCGCTTGAGAAACGCATACACTGCTCATATCGCCTAATTTACGGTGATGATATTTTCTTGATCGGTAATAATTAGGCGATTCTGTTAATTAAAGACACAAGATGTGAAAGAACCAAGAACCTTTACAAACTGAAACAATAAAATGGTGCACCCTTTTCTACTTGGGCTTTTCTTGTGAGATCGACCGTGCGATTGACATACTAATTCTTGGAATCACAATAACAATGGCCGACAGAAAGCAAAAAGAGCTGGATCTCCAAGAGCAATTCAAGAAATATTCGGCCTAGCGTATTGGAAACTACGGTCCATCTAATAAAGGCCTCCCACTGTCAATTGCTTAGATAATAGTATGCATTGGCTGTTGAAGGAAAATAAAAGAAATTGTAAATGTTCAGCTCGCTTAGACGTCGATAGATATTCCACCACATCCGTCCCAACTTGTAGTTACAAAAGGTACTCATGACCATGTTCGTAGATCTGTCTCGCAGATTGTTTTTACTTACATCATGACTATGTACAGATAGAATTATACAACAAACGTTTCCCGCTTTGTCAAGAAAAGCAATCATCAAATAAATCGTCATCTCCCATAGCAGTAATTGAAGTTCTTCCTCCTCGTCCCCGTCCTCTAGCTCGCCCCCTTGCCCGACCTCTTGGCCGCCCTCGGCTATGGCTAACATTTATACTAGATTCTGCGACTACAGATAGGTCTGATCCCGTTTCTTGGTGATTGTCTTGAACATGTGTCCGCTTGTTAGATGCATTTGTGGTATCATCTTCAAGGCGGCGCTTGCCGGCCTGTTCACGATCGTATGCTTCTGATCTTTCTTCTTTTATTGTGGCAATTCGTCGTTTGAGAATATCGTCGCTTATTTCTTCCGGAAATTCTGGTAACCGGACCATCATCGTTCGCAGCACGCTATCCAAGGAACGATCGACCAAGTCATTAATCGAATCTTGGTCACCTTTTTCAACGAATTTTTCCAATGCGTTGCCTAGCTCGTTTTCAGAAAGCATGGACAATTCATTGCCGATGATCTGCGCCACCACATCATCTACTTTATAGCCATCCAAACGCTCCGGTATGGCAGTAATAAGATCGGCGGCGCTACTACCTGTAGCTGACCTTGCTGTATTCCTCACAGTTGCCCTGCGACGCTGGAATTGAATGATATCATCGGGATTGGCCACGCGGTCAGTGAACCGTTGACCAAACTGTCTGGTATTAAACGTTTCGAATCCGCCACTGTAGTCGACACGGACACGAACTAGACAAAGAGGCATTGGTTGAATACCCTGTGAGCTGTGCAGATCGCATTCTAATTCCCATTCTGTCTTCGCTCTGTTAATCAGATCTTCAACCACGCTTGCCAAGTAGTCCTGGCATTCTTTCGGATTTGTCAATGAGACGTCCCTAACTTCTGACAAAGAGACTGTGGTAAATTGGAATGGTCGTACGGTGCGCAGGGGTATTTTTTCGAGACGATAATTGCGCCCAGTTATCTTTATGAGGCCGACATGTTTGCGCACGGCTTCGCCTTCACTCAGGCTAGTGGCAACAGAAGAACCCGGCTGCGTAATGTGGGTATTTGAACGAGGCTCGGGATCTATTCTGCATTCATGCTCGTGGCCCCATACAACAAGATTGAAGAACTCATCAATGAACTCTTCCGGTATGTACGATGTTAATCCATGCTTGACACGATTCTGATGTAGTACGAACATATTGAACGTATCCCTCCATGCTTCATCCACAGGTCGAACGCATGTAACGTGCCCGTCGCGCCATGTTCTGTGAAGACGTTCATCGCGTACATTCCCAAGGCCATATAATGCCAAACGAGTGGTTCCTTTTTGCAATAAGATTGGATATAGCGTAATATCTTGCTGATTACCGTTCTTGCCGAAATAATTCACCAAACCAGAGACTTGCAAAACACTTAAAGCAGACATGCTTCCTACACCAGCAGGATCGTCATGATTACCGTGAATGGAAAATATCGGATAGCTGATGTTCATATTGGGATCAAGAAAGTTGGCAGTATTAAACTCGTCGTCGAAATTCAGGGACTGATCGCTTGCAATCAACAGCTGGCTTGGCTTATCACCGTGGCAATATTTTCGTATTAATCGCATAGTATGGTAAAGGGTGGTGAGCGACGGTCGGTTGTGGTGAAAGAGATCCCCTCCAAGCAAGATCATATCCACTTGATGCTGCTGCGCCAATTGAAGGATCTCCTCAAAGCTGTTGAATGAATCGGACCCACGAACAGGATCTTTTTCAAGGTAACCTATGTGATTATCGGTTGCCACAAGGATCGAGAGCGTGTTCGGGTCCGTCATCGGCTAGTGAAGGAGGTGCCTTGTCGATCGATTCGCCGGGACCTGCGCGCCTTGATCAAGGCGGGGTTATAAAAAGCTTGTCACGCCCAGCAAGAGCAAAAAAAAAGGCAAAGCCGGGCTTCATGGGTAGCAGCGCCCTCCTCATGACCATAGCACGATCCAGCGCTAGGATTTTCCCCTTGCTACGATCGTGTAATGCAACCCAGTGTATAGTAAAACCATTGTCATGGCGACCAGTTAAATCGGCAGCATCAACGTCCAGAATACCGCATTCCTTATGCTCAACTTACCGCTGCTTCACCACAAACACATACCTTTACGAAGAAGTTAAGAATGTAGAACGTACTGAAGACGAAGAAGAACAAATACGCCATGTTAAATTTGATAAGACTTACCCAGAAGTTTGGGCTGAATTTTGCCGGCGCATAGAACAGCATGAGCCGCTAACACCGCATGACTTTGTTGGTATGGCGACCATGATCAAGTGGGAAGATCAACCTCATGCTGTACGCCGATTCCAACTGCTGTTGCGAGAAATGAACAAGCGCACTGACATGGATGAAGCCTTTGTTCGTATTTGCAATATGTTGTTGCATATCTATATTCGACGCAACGATTTGAAATCGGCTACGTTAGTATACGAAGGGATGGTAAAATCGGAAGTCAAACCCAATGAAGTGACTATCTGTACATTACTCGACGGTATCGCTAAACTCGGAACAGGCAAAGACATGCTGCAGTTTTACGAGACGCTGACAAACCGAGAAGGTGTACCAGACTCGACCAAAGTATATTCCAAATTCATGAGTATCTTCGCCGAACGAGGGGATATAGAACGGTGTCGTGCCTTCTTTGAGGCTATGGTCGAAAAAGGCCTTGCAGATGAAGGCTCATACACATTTATGCTGATAACCTATGGACAAGCGCAACAGCCAGAGAGTGCGTATGCCTTGTATAATAAGATGTTGGAATTCGGACCAAAGCCTGGTCTTTCATCTTACCATACTGTGCTGGATACTCTACGTAGACACAAAAAGAAAACCGAAATGCAGAAAGTCTATGAGGACCTCTTGCAATCAGGATTGGAAGTCAACTCTAGTCATTATACTGCCATGGGATGGGATCCGAAGCGGACACTAAAGGAAATGCGCAATTTGGGCGTAGCGCCCACTACCCGAGATTATAACTCTTTCCTCAGTTACTATGTCAAGCAAAACAAGTTTACTGAGGCGCTCGAAATGTTTCAGGCGATGCAAAGCGAAAGAATCGAGCCGGATGTATATAGCTATGGTATATTGATTGATGCAGTAGCCAAAGACAAAGACCAGCCCTCTGCTGCTGCTTTTGATCTGTACTACGATATGCAAAATCATGGGGTTGCCCCAGATGTTGTGATATATACCACCCTGATGATGGCGTGTTCGCGCGAGCAAAATCTGGAAGATGCCATGAAGCTACTGGAAGATATGCAACAGAATGGCGTGCGGCCGAACATATATACCTTCAATTCCCTGTTAGCGCTGTTGGCACGTAAAAAGCACAAAGACATCACCGATCTGGAACGGGCGGAAATGCTTTGGAGGAAAATGGCTAAACTTGGTATTCAACCCGACACACGTTCGCACAATGTTTACCTGTCCTTGCTTGCAAAATTTACCAACGATCATAAAATGGATAATGGACAACGAGATACTCAGCTTGATGGAAAACCAAGAAAGACGCCTCTGACGAAGATGCTAGATCTATACAAGCATATGAGAGCAGCACCCCGTTTCCGAAAATACCGTCCAGATTTCATTAGCTATGGTATTGTGATTAGAACGCTTGTTCGCTGCAATCAAACAAGAAAGGCATTGTTAATGTATGACGATGCCAAAGCTGCACGGATAAAATTGACCACGGCATCGTACAATGAACTTATGCGTGGTCTTACCCAAGAAAAGGAGATGAGTCAGGTGATGAACGTATGGCATGATATGAGAGCTCTTAAGGTACTTCCAGACCACCAAAGTTACGCACTTGCATTGGGTGCGTGCCAACATTTGGGTTTGGAGAAGTCATTTGAAAGCATCCGGGCACAGCGCCAAGCGGACTTTGATCGCTTGTTCCAACTGGATCAACAAGCATACGAGCGAAGTCATAACAGCTTTCTGGAACAGAGTTTGGAGGAAACAATAGAAGAGATGCAGATGAAATTGGAGAAGATAGACTGAACAGACTGGGTAATCTGAGTTATATCATACTTGCAAATTCAATGAAGAATTTTTTTTATTTGTAATTTAAATACATCCTACTTAATGATGACTTTTCTAAGGAGAAAACACAAAAAAAAAAAAGATTAAAGCTAATAATATATAGCGATATATATGTTATAGAGTGCGATGGGCAAGCGCTTACTGCGTCTCATACCACGTTTGTCTTATTGGACAATTAACAAAAAAACTCTTATTAAAGAATTACACAAGAACGATGAAGCCTTCTGGGAGTCGTCCACAGTGAAAGATCGCAATACTATGGCGGAGTACATGTACAAGAAGATATGCGACATTGATTGTCAATGGCCTACATCAATTGACAAAAATCAAAGCACTATAGACATATCCGAATCACTGGTGAAATTGGTTCGCTCTACAAACCTCATTTGTTTTTGCCCTGGTTATTTCAAGTCATGAAGAAATTTGAGCAAAAAATTGCCATCACCGAATGCAAACCACAAAACCATGTTTCAACAGTATACGTTCACCGGATGGTGGAAGAAGTTAACTTTGCGGTTTCTTAAATTTCGGTATATTGATTCTATTCCCGTTTTCAGCTGGTAAACACGAACCCACTATCTAAGCGACTTCGATCAAGTCTCAAGTATGCAGTTCGAGAAGCAATCAGAAAAAAATCTTCGCTTCGGCTTCCAAAGAGATTTAAACCACTCCCTGAAGCCGAAATGACCAGTCTTGAATCATTTATCAAAGAAACAATT